>RPOG01001296.1:0-15003 GCA_008086565.1 Thalassoma bifasciatum
TGCACTGCATGCACGATGCTTCTGAATCTGGGCTTCTCCTCCGGACGCCTCTTGGCCACACCCATCTTTCTGCTGAAGGTACACGCCAGCCAGTCACGCACCTCTGTGGGCACAGACTCTGCCTGCAGGTCGCTCAGCTCGTCCTCCGTGTCCAACAGACGGCTGCACACACACACACACACACACACACACACACACAAACACACACACACACACACACACACACACACACAGTGAGTCTCAGTGTGGACAAGCAGAGAGCAGATCACTGTCCTGAGGAGTCTCACCGGGTCTCATCCGTGTAAACAGAGTCCAACATGGCGGCAGCCAGCTCCAGGTTCCTGCGGAGCTCCTGCAGGTCAACCACGCCTCGGTCCATCTGCTCCAGGACCATCTTGAGCCTGAGCACACACAGAAAGAGTTATAGGAGCATGCACTAGAGGACAGACTGCTGAGCATACCAGGACAGAGAGTAAACAACACAAATCCTCAGTCACACTGCAACACACCAGTTTCTCATGGATCTGTTTGGATTGTGGACTTATTGGGAATGCGCTGCATGAGTATATTTAAGTGCTAAAAATTATTTTGTCAGACACTTTTCCTCAGAATGAAACAATTTAGAGAGTCAGCACAAGTCAAGTTTAGTCAGTCAGCTCATGTCTCACTGATCAAAACTTAGTTTCAGCAGCCGAGCGTTTGCTTTGAACCTCATCGTGCCCAGTTTACAGAAAAGGAAACACTTGTTTGGGGTTACTTTTTGTCTCTTCGTGACAAGAAGATCTTGCAGAAAAAGCACAAAAAAATCTAACAACACACAGCCTCTGTTTGGCAGTAAAACCGCACATCCCATCGTTCCTGAAATGAAATCTCTTCACTTCACGCTGTTTTAGGTCTCATCGGCCTGCAGAGACGTGTCCCCTCCTGAGTGAATCTGCAGGAAACACTTTGTACCAGCTGTTATTTTCCTCTTATCACGCTCTGCTGCCTGGACTCAGTGTTTCCTGATTTCAATCAGACAATCACAGCCTTGAACTCGCCCACCCAAAACTATTTTTACCGCCCACTTGAACAAAGAGTGGTCGGGTTCTGGCAAGGCCGTCTGAGCTGCTGCAGGTACACAGGGAACTACTTCTTCAGCCAATTTCAGCATCTTGGTCTGCAAACAGAGGCGATACTGGAGCTCAGATCTGGAGTGCATCTTGCAGGAATTCTATATGTTCTACTTAAAGGGGCATTTCAGCATTTTACCTTTTAACTTGGGGTGACCAAAGGTCCTCTTTAGCCTGGTAAAATTTGGTGGCACAGTTATGTCCAGGGAGATTTTCTAAAATTCCTCATGAATGTTTTGTGTTTTGCTCGGCTTGTTGTACAGACCATTGATATTTATAATAAAAAAAACTGCACTGAGGTACTGACATTATTCTGATGCACCATCCCGTCAAGATGATAATCAGAAAAACATGAAAGTCTGACTGTTTGCACTCTCAGACAGAAAATGCTTAGGTGGAAATGCACTTTTACAGAACAACTGCAGATTACAGTAGTATCCCTCTTTCCTCATGGCCATGACCAGTGAAAGGCAGCATCTACTGTCTGCGAAGCTGGACTCTTTGTATCAGCTGAACATTTAAACACCTAAAAATCTAAATTGGACATTAACTAAGAGTTTGAGGCTTGATTTATACTTTTGCTCTGGAGATTTATATATTTTTTATTCAAGCATGTGGTTAGGAATTGATCAAAATCAGATTAAAATGATCATAATCAGAATGGTTTTTATTAACCAATTAGCTTAAGAAGAACGCAAGGTATTTGACTCTGGTTTTATTGATCCCCCTCTGTACAAATGTGTAAGTAAACATTAAATATCAAATATGTACAAAAACCAGAAATTAAGAAAGTTAGAAAGAAAAATTGCCCCATATTGAGCCAAATTTGAGATAAAAGGTTGGAATTTTGAGAAATAAAGTCAAACTTTGAGATAATACAGTCAAAATTCAGAATTCAGACCTTCAAAATTATGAGGACATGAAGTCAAAAGTTTTGAGAGAAAGTGTCCAAATAAAACATCAACATCTTGAGATAAAAGTCAAAATTGCAAAAAATTAAGGTGAAATTTAGAGAAAATAAAATCAAATTTGTAAAACAAAAAAAGTCTAAATTTTGAGATAAATAGATAACTTTTTTTTTTTTTACCTTATTCATTTGACTTTTTTTTCTCAAAAGTTTTTACTTAATATGGGCAAAATTAAAAAAAAAAGAAAAGAAAATTCAACAGAGTTTTTCATCTGTAACTAGCAGGAACAGGCTCCCATACATCATTAATGTTTCTAGTATAGAAATAGTTCATGTGAAACAATAAAAGAGTGTGTAAATACAGTTGTGCCTGAAAGTTTACACCCCCCAGCAGAATTTCTGATTTTTTGGCTTTTTCTAAAAAAATATGAATGATAACACAAAAACCTTTTTATCACTCATGGTTAGAGGTTGGGTGAAGACATTTATTGAAAAAAATTGGTTTATTAGTTTTTAATCATAATGACAACAGAAACTTCAAAAATGACCCTGTTCCAAAGTTTAAACCCCACAGTTTATAATACCTTGTATTTCCCTCCCTAACATCAATAACAGCTTGAAATTATTTGTGCTCGTTGTGGATGAGGGTCTTTATTTTCTCAGATGGTAAAACTGACCATTCTTCTTGGCAAAAAGCCTCCAGGTCCTGTAAATTCTTGAGCTGTCTTGCATGAACTGCAGGTTTGAGGTCTACCCCCACTGGATCGATGATATCAAGGTCAGGAGTCTGAGATGGCCACTTTAAAACATTCCCTCTCTTCTGCTGTATCCAATGGCAGGTCCGCTTGGCCTTGTGTTTTGGATCATTGTCATGTTGAAACGTCCAAGTACGTCTCATGTGCAGCTTCTGGGCTGATGAGTGTAATAAAAGGAGGTCATAAAAGACTATTGTACGACGTAAGTAGGAAGTAAGTAGTCAAACCTGGTTCAAAGGACTCGGAAACATCGAGTGTGTAGGGGTTTTGTAGTCACTAGGTGGAGGCACAAAGTGTCATCCTTACCACCTGGAAAGTAGTTAGGCCTTGTTGACTCCTCTCCAAATGGAACAATGTTTATGGTTATGGTCAGAAAGTTCAGTTTTGAACTCATCACTCCAAATGACTTTGTTCCAGAAGTTTTGAGGCTTGTCTCTGTGCTGTTTGGCGGGATATTTTGTGGCATTTGCGTAGAAATGGCTTTCTTCTGTCGACCCAGCCATGCAGCCCATGTTTCTCCAAGTGTCTCCTTATTGTGGATCTTGAAACATCCACCCCAATTTTTTTCAGAGAGTCCTGTATTTCAGCTGCAGTTATCTGAGGGTTTTTCTTTGCATCCTGAACAATTTTACTGACAGTTGGAGCTGAAATTTTGTTGGTCTGCCTGACCGTGGTTTGGTTTCCACAGAATCCCTCTCTCTCCACTTCTTAATAAGAGTTTTAACTGTGATTCTTGGCATCATCAATTCCTTGGATACCTTTTTAAATCCTTTTCCTGTTTCATACAGTTGGATTACCTTTTCTCACAGATCCTTTGATAATTCTTTTGCTTTCCCCATGACACAGAAACCAAAAACTTCAACACAGCACTGTGTGAAAGATGCACGTGCCTGTCAGGAGCTCAGAAACTCACTGAGCTTTTAAACACACACACTGATTACAAGCTAATAGATCACAGGTGAGGATGGTTACCTTTAGTAGACATTCAAACACAGTTGTGTTAAATTTTGTGTAAACTTCTTAACAGGGTCTTTTTGAAGTTTCATTCATTATAATTATAAAAGAATAGGCTATTTTTTTTTTTCAATAAATGTCTTCACCCAACCTGTAACCATGAGTGATAGAAAGGTTTTTGTGTTATCATTCATATTTTCTGAGACAAGGCCATAAAATCAGAAATTCTGCTGGGGGGTGTAAACGTTTGGGCACAACTGGAAATGTATGGGTTTTGAGGCTACTTTGTTGTCTTTTAGTATCTTTGGGTACTTTTGCAGGGGGGGCTCTTCTTGGGTTTTTAGAATGTGGTCACCTTATTTAACATGAAGGTCTATCTCTGAGGAAATCTTTCGTTAAGCTTTCAAACATGTAGAAGAATATCTGAGCTCTTTAGGGATATAAACAGGAATATCTAGAGGACAAAAAATCCATGGAGGGTTATGTTACAGCGCATCCCATCCGTTATCAGCTAAAGCAATCCTCTATAACAGTGATTCCCAATCTTTTCCAACCCAGGGCCCAACGGCGGCCATAAAAGGCATTCTCAGTGCACTTTTTGAATTGAGGATTAAACATTAAACATAAAAGACTAAACTAAATACAGGAGAAACATTCTTTTTATTTTGATAATTCCTGAGATTGTCTGAAAAAAAATCCAGTGGTTTGGTCACATTAATGTTTATGTTTTTTCTTGAGGTGATGCCTTATTTTTACGTCTTCAAAGCTTCATTTGACAATGTCTCAGAGCACATGATGCACAGCGGTGACGCCTCAGCTTCTGTGCCTGTCCACAAAAATCCCAGCACTAAGTACCCAGCACTGTACTTTCTGCAACCTCTTCTTTTTTGTTTGACGGTGGGGAGATCACCTGTCCATTTACCATCAGTATTTTGTCTCTTTCTCCTTTTATTTCTCCTTATTGCAGCTATCTTTCTTTATACTCCAGTTTCACCCATCAAGTAGGGTACAATGTGGTCCTGCTGCAAAGTTGTCAGGCTGATAACAACAAAAGTCCTTATCTCTGATCCCCGAATCACATGACTATTACCTGGAGGGAATACAAAACAAAACAATGAGAAGAATATTTGAATTTTTTTTATCCTTTTAAACATAACAGACTTTTAACATTGAAACAGTTAGTTTAAGTTTTAATGTTCTATAATTAACCCCCAACCCCATCCACAAAAGTCATTCTATTTTGGAAATGATTTGGTGGCCCACTTGTAATACCTTTGTGGCCCACAGTTTGGGAATCTACGCTCTGTACTACCTTTACAGTGTGTAAACATGAAGTTTCACCATCATCCTTCAGCATGCCTCACCAGGAGCAAACTTACTCCTCAGCAACAGTCTCTGCAGACTTCACACACCTGCAACCTGACAGAAGGAAACACTGTTTTTCATACTTTGCCCCCACACAGCTGCCGCCCTGTTCTCACCACACAACCAGAACACGAAGATCTGCTTCCTCCAGATGGTCACATGACACCCTGCCTCCCGTCAATCATCCCACGCCCACAGAGAGCAATGGGAGTCTCCTGTGGGTAGTGAAGATGCAGCCTGATAGACCTCAGAATGAATTCCTCTCCTTGGAAACTCTCTATGCCTCCATCAGGAAGGCACTTTATTTCAGTCTGACACCAAACTATTCTGTCACAAACTATTTCATCTTTAGTGTTATTTCTAAAACCAATGTAGTTTGACAAGTCTCCTGATTTTTCTTAATAGTCTAAGTATCGACCAATCAGACGTCAGCAGAAAACAGTTTACATGGGAGCAACAGCAGAGTTTCTAGAACTCTGAGATAGACAGAAAGACAGAATTCTTTCTTTGAACCTGGAATTCTAGAATGCAAGAAGACATCTTATTCATTCCTTTCCAGCAGGAGTTTGAGCCGGTTTGGAAAAGAGAGATGAAAACCAGAAATTATTGCCATTTTGCTGGGAATGGAAACTAAACCAGAGACTTTGGATTTTTAATGTTCAGGAGCTAAAATGGAATATTAAAACAATACAATATACAAAACAAAATTAACACTGGTATTTTTTTTAGTTCCTGAGGTGTCTTTCACATTTTTTTCACACCATAGCATACTGTGGTTTTTCCATCGATCTGTGTCAAATCATGTTATTGGCTGCTTCAGTGAAAGTTTCCTGTCTGTTTCTCTACACACTGCTGTCTTTCCCCCTTTCCAGCCACACTCAAAAAAATGAAAGACTGACTTTAATTGAATTCATTATGTCAACTGGTTTCACATAAATGTATTAGATTGGTTGAAAACAATTACTTTAGAGTAAACTGAATAAAGCTTAATACTTTTGCTTTCAATTAATTTGATGCATTCAGATGGAACCGGTGGACAATAAATTTCATCAGTTTGTTTCATTCTTTTGAAAGCAGTGCGCTAAAAAACTTCAGATTAATCATAGAGTTTGGTTCAAAGGTTTCCTTTTTCATACTACTGGTGAAATGTTTTTGAAACCTCTGAATCAAAAGCAGGGCAGGGTTGTTCAAAATGTGAACAGGAGGCAGAGGAAATTTCAGACACACTGGTGAGACCACTGGATAAGACAATAATTTCCCTTTCACTTCCAGTCAACACTGATGTATGCACACTTACCAACTTGAAATCCTTTGACTGACAAGGAACAATATTCATCAGTTCAGGAACAAAATATTTTGGGTCTAACTGGTTTGAGAGAATAAATTATGGGGCGGAACCAGAAAACAAAAACACTAAAACACTGCATCTGTTCGAAAGGAACCACTCCGGAAAAAATTGTGGTTCAGAGCCCTGATTTTTGAGCTTCTCACCACTTCAGGGAGATGAAGTGAAGCCTCTATTTAACTTACTGTTTACAGTGAAGCCGAGACTCACCTCAAACTGAAAAAACAGATGTGTTGGTTTACTGCTAACACTTGTTGATGGTCATTTATCAATCGGCTGCAAATTGGCTCCCAGATTTTAAATCGTCGAGCTTAGATGCAGTTTTCCTCACAACAGCATCAAAACTCCCAGCGCTGTAGAAATGAACTATAGGCTGCATCTTTTGTTGCCCTGTAAGGTGAGTGGGTGTGACAGCTCGTAAACAGCCTGTACCTGTTCCATCCTGATTGGATGTATAAATGACAGATGGATACATATTGTACTCTGCAGATTGTGTCTTTGTGTTACTGCAGAACTCAGGACAGAGGGGAAGGAGTGTGTGTGTGTGTGTGTGTGTGTGTGGTGGTGGGGCGGGGGGGTTCTGATGCTTTTTAATGTTTACAACAGAGGAGGCATAAAGACTCCACTGCGGCTAAGCATCGTGCTGTTGCCATGGCAGTCGAAACACCTCCTTGTAAACTGGATGGAATCTGTTTCAGTTGCCATGGTTACAGCTGGAGTCAGGAAAAAAAAGGAGGGAAGCAGCAAACACAAAGTTCAAGACTGAGGACACAGAAGCATTTTTTTCTAATTTTCCTGGAAAAATCAGCAATAAATTGATTTACAGAGAGCAACGAAGCATGGTGCTTTTCTCTTTGCTCAAGGTGACCTAACAAAATCCTGCCTCTACTCAGGAGAAATCACAGGTGTCTGTGGTTCATGTTAGGGTGGGTCTTTAAAAATTAAAAAATTTGTGTTTGTGTACAGGTGAGTGTTTCTTACCTCTGTGATGTGCTTTTATATTTCTGCCTGTAAAAAAAGAGAAAAACAAAAAGTCACTGAAACGTATCACTCACTCTGTGTTCATGAGCAGATCATCATAACATGGCTGGAGTCACATCAGGCTGCAGGTCCTAACAAAGTTTGTCTCCACACTTTGCACAATCTGCAAAGCACAGTGTGTGTGTGTTTTCTCTTTAAGTGGGAAATTATGATAGATTCACTGATAGATGATATGATAGATCCCACCAGGATTGCAACAGCAGTGAGGACCTCAAACAATGAAAAAGTGAATCCACTATAAACGAAACAACACGATGAACAGATCCACAAGGATCCCCTCTCTTCCGTAAACCACTAGGACTTTGAGCAGTGAAGAGGTCTCTCAGGGATCTTGCTACGCAGAGGAGAAATACACCAGCAGCTCTGGGATCTGACCCCGGAGGCTGATCACTGCTCTGACACGTCTTGGCTTTGAAACCTGCCAGAAGGAAGCTGTTATTTCATGCTCCAGCAGTAATTGTACCCCGGCCTGCGTGGGCGGAGAAGCTCTGAATTACAAAGAGGGGGCAGCAGGGATGGCAGAGAGCGCTGCACACGGAAAAAAAACGACAGAAAACCTGTTACAGAAAGGACAGAGACAGGTGAGGACAGAGACATTTAAAGATGGGGACAAAGACATTGCAGGAGGATGGTGTGTATCCCCCCCCGACTCTAATTTCTGTCCTTTCTTTCTCTGTCTTTGACTTTATTGACTCCCACTTCTTCCCATTTCAATTGAACCTGTGACAAAAACAGGACTTGAAAGACAGAGATAGGAGTAGACACAGAAGTGAGGAGAGGCATTTTGGGTCCCTTTTTAAGGAGGTCTCTGTCAACTCCTGTCTTTGTCTTTATCGCCAGGACAGAGATAGTTTATGACCAATGAGTCACCACTCTGTCTGATTTTTCCCAGCTGACACGTTTATTCTTCTCCGTTCTCCAGCTGCATCATCCTCTCACCTTGGATGGTTTATTTCTTGAATCCTGAGCATAATGAATGTGTGAAGTGTCTTTATTGTAACATGCATTATATCTCTGTGTGGGTCCGTTGATGTGATGCTCCACCGCGGGGTGCGTTTCACACTTTTTTAGCGATAAACTCCATGTACACCGCCTACACCAACACCAACCACCCTGCAGCAGCTCTGATAATGAACTAACTGCAAAAAACACCACACAAATATAAAATCATGTAAATATCTTTTTTGTTCTGGACCGACACTTTGGCACATAAATATTTATGAAAATGCAATGTTGGGAAAAATGACGCTCAGCTTTGAATATTGTCATACAGCTGAGTGGAGGAATTTGATGGATTTTATTGTGATAACTGAGCTGGACAGACGAGTTTTATGGCAGGAAGTCTGTGTTTATACTTTTGATGATTGCACTCATTGTTATTTCAATATTTCACCTGACTGGACATCAAAAAGTGGTCTTTGCATCAACAGGTTTCAATCTTATTTTATGCCTCACAAACCAGCCTGATAAACTTCTCACACATGCACTGTTTCTCCATCTTTCTCTCTTTGATTTTTCATTACGTTTCTTCCAAACAAGAATATAACTGACTCTGAAATCCAAACAATTGAATAGCAGGAGTCAGACAAAGACAGAACAAAAGAGTGAAACTAAAGAAGTTATCTTGTTCTTTCTCCATCCTTTTCTCCTCAGCAGATTTAATGCATTGAAATGTTGCTGTTACCCTGGTAACAGGGGGATGACAAAAAATAAATAAATGAATAAAATCTGTGTGCATGCGTTTGTTTTCCCTCCAAGCACAGAGAAACTTGTTTTGTTTAATCTGGACCAAAGAATTAATGCCTTCAATCTGGACATAAAAGGATTCTCAGTGGTTCAGGGACTGCTGGAGCAGATGACCTGAACAGACACACACACACACACACACAGTGACATAAAATAAAGCAGCTGTTTGTGCATTCAGAAAGATGTTAACTGTGAAAAAGTGTCTTCTATTATTCCTCAAGGTTGAAAGGTCAGAGTATTACAGTTCAATTGATTTTGAGTCCTCAAAGGGTTGAAGTGGCTCATCTTTTTTATGAGGTGAAAATAAAGCCTGTGTAGTTCTTGACAGATTTTCTTTTCTTTTGTACTGTTTCTTGAAAGAAAAAGAAAAAAAAGCTTTTCTCTTTCTCTGGTGTTTTAGAAAACTCTAATTTCCGCTTCTATCTGAAACACTTTCCTTTTAGCTTCTGTCTCTTTAAGGCCTGCTCCACAAACCCCCTTCCTTATGATTGGCCAGTCCTCTAGAGGCTCTTACGGGTTATGAGCAGACCTTTGTGTTTACGAGCCATAAGGATCTTGTGAAGATCTCAGTGAGTATTGTGAGCAAAGACAAAACATGGACGGTCTCCACTAAAACTGCTCCCCCTGGTGATGGACTGCAGTAAAGGTCAAAACTCTGTCTCCTCATTCATTCCAGATAGGGAAGAAAGTTCTCATACCCCATAGAAACATTTCTCACATCTTTTTGCTGCTTTATGGTCAAGTCCTCAATGAGTTGTTTTTTCATCAGTTATTAGACATTAAAAGCTGGGTTTTCAGTTGTGTTTTGATTGACAGCTGACAATCTTCAATGGTTTTTCTGGAATGGTAAGACATTTCAGGAGTGAGTTCTGAAAAGCAATTGGATTTTCGAAAGATACAATGAATTGATTAATTTTGCTTTTTTTGTCACTCTACTCAGATCCTCTGTGGTCTCTACTGCACAGACTCTGGCTGCACAGTGACGGTGCCTGATGGTGTTCTTTTGGCTCCAAACCTATGCAGAGGTAAAGGGCGGAGCCACACTGTCCATTCTACATACAGCCTACAGTTCTGAGCTGTTTCTTCAACACATTAATATGTGGGTTTGAAAAAGTCTTAACACATGGTGTTTTTACTTTCTATCCGTGTTCAAAAGCACCAAAGTCTCTTGAAACTGGTGCATTGTGGGTAACAAAGGCCTGGAGCGCTGACAAAGGAGAATGTGGGAAATAAACACATTTATCCCTCTGCTTCTGTTGCATGAAATTCAGTCTTTTGAACTGTCAGACTGAAGTCTTGGGGCCAATGTTGAGGGGCGTTTTTCTTTCTGCTCTACAGAAATCTTTAGAAAAGATCCAACCATGTTTTAGACACTGAATCGTTCCTGTAATGGATTTCTCCCCTCAAGTTATATAAGACTTCAGTCTGCTTGTGCTGAATTCTGTGTTCTTATTTTTGCACCTCTTTGAATCACTGCTGACAGTTCACACGTTTACTCACTAATGTTTATTACTAGATTGGGCTAAATTAAACACTTCTCTTGGCTTCAGCTTCTTCAGCTCACTCCTGCTGGTCAGTTTCTGTTTTTATTCCTCCTGTGATACTCTCTCCGTCACTAACGAGTAACTAGAACAAGCTGCTGTGAGCAGTCGGTCTGTTGAACACAGCAGGATTTGCCAGGGGGCATAAATCTGTTTGTTTTATGAAAAAAGACGAAGAAAAACAGAGCAGCACATTTTTCATTTCACTGTTGTGTGAAAGTACCATTAAATCAAAGATTGCTGCAGTTTTTCTGCCCTAACGTGATAAATGAGACAACAGGGAAGTGAAGATTGACAAATGATGTTATTATGGAATGTAAATGTACAAACAGGCTTCAGGAGAGTGTGTGTTTAAAGAGTGTGACCGCATTCATTCATCAGATGTTTCTGACTCTTCTGTGCGTGTGTCTGCAGATCCATGAGTCATAGATCAGCTCTCCGGCTCAAATTGTTCCAGAAGCATCAGAGGAGTTTCGTACACAGCTCAGAGATTCACACATACATGTTAAACCTCCGGTGTTCAGACTTCTGGACTTATAGTCCGATGTCCTGTGTGAGCGTGTTATTACATAACCACCTTCATTAAAGGGGCTGTTCACTAATTTGCAGCTTTTCTCTATTTTTAGATAAAGTGTGAGTCCTCTTCAGCCTGGACATGTCCTCCTTGTTGGTGGTAAAATTATGTGTGGGGGGGGATTGCATAAAACTCCCGAAAATGTTTTGTTTTTCTCAGCTTGTTCCACAGACCATTGATACAGTTGTGCCCAAAAGTTTACACCCTCCAGCAGAATTTCTGATTTTTTGGCCTTTTCTTAGAAAATATGAATGATAACACAAAATCCTTTCTATCACTCATGGTTAGTGGTTGGGTGAAGACATTTATTGAAAAAAAATAGTTTACTCTTTTTAAATCATAATGACAATAGAAACTTCAAAAATAAGTTCAAAAGTTTAAACACTGGTGATTTTGTCNTCATTCATCAGATGTTTCTGACTCTTCTGTGCGTGTGTCTGCAGATCCATGAGTCATAGATCAGCTCTCCGGCTCAAATTGTTCCAGAAGCATCAGAGGAGTTTCGTACACAGCTCAGAGATTCACACATACATGTTAAACCTCCGGTGTTCAGACTTCTGGACTTATAGTCCGATGTCCTGTGTGAGCGTGTTATTACATAACCACCTTCATTAAAGGGGCTGTTCACTAATTTGCAGCTTTTCTCTATTTTTAGATAAAGTGTGAGTCCTCTTCAGCCTGGACATGTCCTCCTTGTTGGTGGTAAAATTATTGTGGGGGGGATTGCACAAAACTCCCAAAAATGTTTTGTTTTTCTCAGCTTGTTCCACAGACCATTGATACAGTTGTGCCCAAAAGTTTACACCCTCCAGCAGAATTTCTGATTTTTTGGCCTTTTCTCAGAAAATATGAATGATAACACAAAAACCTTTCTATCACTCATGGTTAGTGGTTGGGTGAAGACATTTATTGAAAAAAAATAGTTTACTCTTTTTAAATCATAATGACAACAGAAACTTCAAAAATAAGTTCAAAAGTTTAAACACTGGTGATTTTGTCCTGATAACATGAACAAAAGTCGACACAAATGTGTTTGAATATCTCCTAAAGGTAACCATCCTCACCTGTGATCTATTTACTTATAATCAGTGTGTGTGTGTATAAAAGCTCAGTGAGTTTCTGAGCTCCTGACAGACACATGCATCTTTATCCAGTGCTGCACTGAAATTTGTGGGTTCTGAGTCATGGGGAAAGCAAAATTGTCAAAGGATCTGTGAGAAAAGTTAATTGAACTGCACTAAACAAGGAGGGGTCATAAAAAGGTATCCAAGGAATTAAGGATGCCAATAAGCAGAGTTCAAACTCTGATTAAGAAGTGGAAAACGTGGAAAATATTGTACATATCTCTCTTACAAAACACCAAACAGCACAGAGACAAGCCTCAAAACTTCTGGAACAAAGTCATTTAAGTGATGAGACCAAAAGTGAACTTTTTGTCCACAACCATAAACATTGTTCCATTTGGAGAGGAGTCAACAAGGCCTAACTACTTTCCAGGTGGTAAGGATGACACTTTGTGCCTCCACCTAGTGACTACAAAACCCCTACACACTCGATGTTTCCGAGTCCTTTGAACCAGGTTTGACTACTTACTTCCTACTTACGTGCATGTTATCAGAAAATACTGGAGGAAAATTTACACTCATCAGCCCAGAAGCTGCACATGAGACGTACTTGGACATTTCAACATGACAATGATCCAAAACACAAGGCCAAGTGGACCTGCCATTGGCTACAGCAGAGAAAAGTGAAGGTTCTGGAGTGGCCATCTCAGTCTCCTGACCTTGATGGCATCAATCCAGTGGCGTGGGACCTCAAACTTGCAGTTCATGCAAGACAGCTCAAGAATTTACAGGACCTGGAGGCTTTTTGCCAAGAAGAATGTTCAGTTTTACCATCTGAGAAAATAAAGACCCTCATCCACANATTCATTCATCAGATGTTTCTGACTCTTCTGTGCGTGTGTCTGCAGATCCATGAGTCATAGATCAGCTCTCCGGCTCAAATTGTTCCAGAAGCATCAGAGGAGTTTCGTACACAGCTCAGAGATTCACACATACATGTTAAACCTCCGGTGTTCAGACTTCTGGACTTATAGTCCGATGTCCTGTGTGAGCGTGTTATTACATAACCACCTTCATTAAAGGGGCTGTTCACTAATTTGCAGCTTTTCTCTATTTTTAGATAAAGTGTGAGTCCTCTTCAGCCTGGACATGTCCTCCTTGTTGGTGGTAAAATTATGTGTGGGGGGGGATTGCATAAAACTCCCGAAAATGTTTTGTTTTTCTCAGCTTGTTCCACAGACCATTGATACAGTTGTGCCCAAAAGTTTACACCCTCCAGCAGAATTTCTGATTTTTTGGCCTTTTCTTAGAAAATATGAATGATAACACAAAATCCTTTCTATCACTCATGGTTAGTGGTTGGGTGAAGACATTTATTGAAAAAAAATAGTTTACTCTTTTTAAATCATAATGACAATAGAAACTTCAAAAATAAGTTCAAAAGTTTAAACACTGGTGATTTTGTCCTGATAACATGAACAAAAGTCGACACAAATGTGTTTGAATATCTCCTAAAGGTAACCATCCTCACCTGTGATCTATTTACTTATAATCAGTGTGTGTGTGTGTGTATAAAAGCTCAGTGAGTTTCTGAGCTCCTGACAGACACATGCATCTTTATCCAGTGCTGCACTGAAATTTGTGGGTTCTGAGTCATGGGGAAAGCAAAATTGTCAAAGGATCTGTGATAAAAGGTAATTGAACTGCACTAAACAAGGAGGGGTTATAAAAAGGTATCCAAGGAATTAAGGATGCCAATAAGCAGAGTTCAAACTCTGATTAAGAAGTGGAAAACGTGGAAAATATTGTACATATCTCTCTTACAAAACACCAAACAGCACAGAGACAAGCCTCAAAACTTCTGGAACAAAGTCATTTGGAGTGATGAGACCAAAAGTGAACTTTTTGTCCACAACCATAAACATTGTTCCATTTGGAGAGGAGTCAACAAGGCCTATGATGAAAGGTCCACCATTCCTACTGTGAAACACGGAGGTGGATCACTGATGTTTTGGGGATGTGTGAGCTACAAAGGCTCAGGAAACTTGGTCCAAACTGATGAATGAAGGATGAATGCAGCATGTTATCAGAAAATACTGGAGGAAAATTTACACTCATCAGCCCAGGAGCTGCACATGAGACGTACTTGGACATTTCAACATGACAATGATCCAAAACACAAGGCCAAGTGGACCTGCCATTGGCTACAGCAGAGAAAAGTGAAGGTTCTGGAGTGGCCATCTCAGTCTCCTGACCTTGATGGCATCAATCCAGTGGCGTGGGACCTCAAACTTGCAGTTCATGCAAGACAGCTCAAGAATTTACAGGACCTGGAGGCTTTTTGCCAAGAAGAATGGTCAGTTTTACCATCTGAGAAAATAAAGACCCTCATCCACAACGAGCACAAAAGACTTCAAGCTGTTATTGATGTTAAAGGGGGAAATACAAGGTATTAAAACCTGGGGGGTGTAAACTTTTGATCAAGGTCAGTTTGTTAATAAATGTCTTCACCCAACCTCTAACCATGAGTGACAGAAAGGTTTTTGTGTTATCATTCATATTTTCTGAGAAAAGGCCAAAAAATCAGAAATTCTGCTGG
>RPOG01001296.1:15736-56779 GCA_008086565.1 Thalassoma bifasciatum
AGCTGCACATGAGACGTACTTGGACATTTCAACATGACAATGATCCAAAACACAAGGCCAAGTGGACCTGCCATTGGCTACAGCAGAGAAAAGTGAAGGTTCTGGAGTGGCCATCTCAGTCTCCTGACCTTGATGGCATCAATCCAGTGGCGTGGGACCTCAAACTTGCAGTTCATGCAAGACAGCTCAAGAATTTACAGGACCTGGAGGCTTTTTGCCAAGAAGAATGTTCAGTTTTACCATCTGAGAAAATAAAGACCCTCATCCACAACGAGCACAAAGAATTTCAAGCTGTTATTGATGTTAAAAGGAGAAATACAAGGTATTAAAACCTGGGGGGTGTAAACTTTTGATCAAGGTCAGTTTGTTAATAAATGTCTTCACCCAACCTCTAACCATGAGTGACAGAAAGGTTTTTGTGTTATCATTCATATTTTCTGAGAAAAGGCCAAAAAATCAGAAATTCTGCTGGGGCTGTAAACTTTTTGGCACAACTGTATGTATAATGAAGCAAAGCTGCACTGAGCCACTGACATTATTCTGATACACCAACCTGTTGAGATGTTGAACAGGAAAACATGCTCTGACTGTTTGTGAAGCTGCAATCAGATGAAAAGTCAAAATTCTGAGATTAAAAAGATGAATTTGGTGATAAATGTTCACAATTCTGAGGTAAAGAGTTGAACTTATGAGATTAAAGTCCAGATTACAAAAAAAAAAATCAAAATTCTGAGAAAAGAGTCAATACGATGAGATAATAAGAAAATGTTTACTTCAAACAGTAGAGGAGTGTTTTGAAATAAATATGTGGGTTATGAAGCTATTTTGTGGTCCTTGAGTATTTTGTGGTGTTCTCTCCAAGAGGCTGGGTAGGGGGTCCTCTTGTTGGGCTTTTAGAATATGGTCATCCTATGCAGCATCCCTAAGTCATAAGTCTAATTGACATTTACCAAAGGCAATTATTGTGTTTCACTTTGAGGCTTCAAATAGAGGCTTTCTTAGAGAACAACAACAGGTTTACAGGAACCAAGACAAGTTTTTATTTTGTTTTAAAGTCAGCTAATCTTCTGTCAGCAGCTCTTTGTCCCTAATGTATTGGTTTGGTTTTGCACTAGAGCCACCTTCTGCTCCTTCTTTTATCTCTTGCTTTAGCTGAGTCGCACTTTCCACATTTTTAAAGTTACTTAACGGCATCTATGTTTGGATTCTCACCGAGAAATGTGAATTCATCAAAGCTTGTGCAAAACCATCACCCGTAACAGTCACTGCAAAGCATCCTGGAACATGACGGCTCCACTCCACCTGCCGCAGGATGCAGATTCTCTAACCATTAAGACCAAACACAGGATATTTTTTTCTTCCATGATTTCATTCACTGTCCCCACTGATGAAACACCCACACAATCCCCATCAGAAAAAGCTGCAGGAGCATTAGTGGTTTACGTTCAAACACCTGACATCAGTCTGCAGGTGTTTCTTTTCAGGCAGTAGGTTGAGCACTCACCGTTGTGCAGCCTGAGAGGCTAAAATAAGGCAGAAAATCACTCGTTGTACCTTGTTGGGTATAATTACTGAACACACTGCACCTGAAAGAACATACTGACATTTTCAATAACCTCTCTCTCCTTGTCTCTGGATTTCGGCTGCTGGGCTCAAGTGGAAAAATAAAACTTTGGGCAATGAATCATTCATTTTCTCATCTGCATGTGCAGGTTCTGAATAAAAAAACAGGAGCTGAAGATGCAGGGCTGGATTTTGGTTTCATAAAACAGCTTTGAAAACAGATGTCTGTGTCAAAGTGCAGCAAACTCACTCTTAAACCTCACTCCAAATAGGTGCAAACTAAAACCTTCACTGGGGGGCTGATTCTTTGAGGAGTCATGTTTTTGGTGTTGCTGTGCTGTTTTACGTGCAAAGGAGAGCATAAGCAAATGATCATAATATGCAAAAAACGTTTAAAAGGCAACAGTCTGTTTGGAAAGAGCCACATTTTTTTCTTTTAAACCTAAGAAAAGAATCTAATCCAAAGAAAGTTTGAGGACAGTCTGTCTGTTAACTTTTGACAGTTTGTAACTCTCTCTGCAGGAAAAGTCAGACATGAGAAAAGTATGATTTCCTTTTTCGGGAGGTGTTGTGTGGAGGCTGAATGTGTGATCAGCGGTCTGTTTTAGACACTCTGAGGAACAAACAGAGAGGGCTGTTGCATTTTCTTCAGAGGGAATCTGTCAGGTTTACTTTTAGCATCATCTTCATAAAGATTGTTTAATATATCTGAAAAAAACACATGTGCTTTAGGGGTACAAAACAAACAATTTCAATTCAATTTGCAGAAATCATCCTGAAAAGTAAGTGCACTCTCTCCCCAGGTGTCTGTCTGACAGGACAATGGGTGTCTGTGCCCTAAGGCCCCGTTTACACGGCCACGTTTCACAGCGTTTCACTCTGAAATGATTGAAAATGCATGAAAAAAATCTGTATCTACACGGATACACTGAAGGACTGAAAACATTGTAGAATGCATGTCAGGCCTGAAAATGGCGATATAACTGTAGAAGCCGTATACACGACAACGGTAAAGAAGCTGAAGAAAAAGTGAGCTGGTCATCTGGAGGTTTTTTTTTTTTATTATAAACGTCTTCATTTATTGCAGAAATAATGCAATAAATGCATGCTTTGGTAGAGGGCAGTCAGTAGATTCAGCAGCAGAAGAACACAACTGGAGGTCACTGTTGTTGTTGTTGTTCCGTTTGTGCCTGGCACAGTGGAGGCTTATTGCGCACGCACAGAGCTGAATGTGACGTAAGCGTATCCAAGATTTACCCGGCACAGTGTTTACACAGAGACAGTGAAAACGGCATTTTAGAGAAGTTCCACTCTGGATTGCGTTTTCAAACGTTTGCGTTTTCAGATGGCGAACACAACGTCTCCGTGTAAACAGGAGGCTGAAAGTCAACAAAACTTTTGCGTTTCACCTGAAAACGGTTGTCAGCCTGATAGGCTTAAGTCAACTCCACTCAGGCAATTTCAGGGGCGGAGCTAGAGGGTCAGCTAGAGGTGCAAGTGGCTGTATTCAGCAGAAAAATGAAGCCTGTGAAGAAATGCAAACAGTTGCTGTTCATGGAGAATCCGCTTGAGGCTAGATAGAAACCACGTATACACCAAGCCATGAAAATAAGGATTTTTATAGCATCAAAAAGCATATTCATGGCCTGGTCCAAAAAACGGCTTGGGTCTTGATGAGCTCACCTCATGTGACTGACAGGCGCCCTTTAGTGGTTAGACAGTAAGCGCAAAGCCAGCATCATATCCAACATGGCCCCCGTCATCGATGGGCTTCATTACTCTGTATCAGGAACAGATAGGTGACCTGGCAGAGACTATGTCCATCTTTTATCTAGTCTATTGGTTGCACTGGCCACCTCTAGAATCTGACACCTCAGGTGCCACCCCGGGTCATTCAGAGTGCATGTGTACTGACATTGATACTTGATATATTTCAGTTTCTCTTCTCTATATGCACAGCTCCCTCTGCGTAAGAGAAAAAATTAGACTGCACGATAGAAACAATTGGAATATTCATATGATATTTGCAAATCTGATGTAAAATGATTTTTTTTTTGTATCAGCAGACAGCATTTAACACTTCGTCATTTTGTTTTTGAATACAGTCTCTGGTGTATTGCACTCATTGATATCTTTCATGTTTGAGTTTTGCTTACTAAAAAAGTTCCTCTTTGTGACCCATACTGTCAATGTAAAGAAGGGGACCCATGTCTTGTCTATGGATACATAATCAGGATAGAGGGCGCAAACGAGGGACACAAAAAAAGATGGGTTATGAAAGTAGTGAAGAAGGAATGCTCCTCCAGCCTGGTTTATGCTTGACACGTCCGAGAGGTCTGAGTGGCTGCATGCGGACTAATGACGTCATTTCAGCAGCCTCGCCCCCTGGCACAGTCCCTTTCACATGGAAAATTTCCACAATGGCACTTCAAAAAATGTGTAACTGCAACAGTGCAATAATACAGGCATTTATTTGATTCATCACACAGAGATCACAGTGTGATGACAATTCCTCATGGTCACATTTAGCAGAGAAGAGGAATGGGTGAAAAATAATGTTGTAATAAATAGTGTAAATGAATGCAATCTTCTTCTACTCCACTGTAGTGTTCTAGTGAACTGGTGTTTGGGATACACTGCCCCCTGTAGTTTTGGAATGGATGCCAACAGACACCTTGCAAAGAGAAAAAAGGTGTAAAAGCCACAGGCATTTTCTTGTGCAAATCTCACAAGTATTTTTCCCATGCGCCACATTAATGCAGAAAGCAAAACCAAGCCAAGACACCGAACAACATATTATTCCTGTATTTGGACCCCATGATAAAGCTTTGCCCATCCTTTGGACACCTTTTATATGAAAGTCTAGCTCCACCACTGCTCCATTCAGTTCTTCTTACACTTCAGTTTCTTCAGATTCATAAACAGAAACAAATCTGAGAGAATCTGGAGACATTTCTGAGACTGAGATGCTTCCTACAGCTACAACCAACCGCAGCAACAAATTCCTTGATTTGATGAAATTTATAAACCATGAAAATGCCAACAAGTCCCGAAGCTCTGTGCAGTTTGCTGCAGTTTTACACCTGATTGTGACTGAGACCAGTTGTTGGGACCAGTGAATGTGCCAGTATTAGCATCGTGCTTTTCTAGTCTTTCTGACCACTTCTGACCAAAGTGCTCCACACTTCTTGTCTCTTTCACCATCCACACCACATTCACACTCTGATGGCGGACAGATTGCGATGGTAGAGATTAAAGCTAACACACTCTTACCTGTTCACTTTTGTAGGAAGCAATTTGGGGTTCAATGTCTTGCTCAAAGACACTTTGGCATGTTGAGAAACTATGATTCTACCACTGAGCTGCAGCCGCCTCCTGTTAGCATCTCCTCTTTGTGCAGGGACTCATTTGGGTTCAAAGATATGTTTTGATTGAAAGAAATGCATCAGGAATCAAATACAAGCAAAAGCTACTGATTCACATGCAACTTTTTGATCTTCAGAACAGTTTTTAAAGCATCTAACCCTTTTTGCACGGCTTGTGAATTAGATTGTTGTTTGGTGGTGCAATCCTTCACTTAGTCAGGCCCTGAGTGTTTGTAATGTGTTTGTAATGTATTCACCTGGTCAGGGGGCTTAAAGATTTATTATGCACAAGAACCAGGATTTACATGTATAAACTTCATTCAAAACAATCTGAAAATGTTGCACTGTTCCTTTAATTCATCCATAACTTCCATAAATGTAGTCTCCTCACAGATCATGTATGTCCTCAGTGTGTGTAGTTGCCATGTAAACATCATGTCATGCTTTTCCTCTCTCTCTCTCTCTCTCTCTCTCTCCTTCCCTCTGCCTCACTCTTGATCCGTCTTTATCTTTGCAGAGTTTGCTGCATCGCAACGCTCTGCCGTTTCCATGGCAACTATAGAGAATATAAAAAAAGAGGGTGAGAGAAAGAGAGAGACGAAGCTGTTCTACATCTGCAGCCGTGTCCTCAAAAACACAGACAGATGTGATGCTGATGTTCCCCGCTGAGACGCTGGCTTGTTAGCGCCCAGAAATATCTGACTGACAGACTTCATCATACTCTCTCTCTCTTTGTTTCGCCTGTGCTCACTGATGTTGCACGCCCACAGTTTTTCCCTCACTCTCTCTGTCATCTGTCTTCTCTTCATCCATCTTCACCTCATGCCAACATCACCACAGCAACCAGGCGACCACGCTGATGCTGAGGCTGTCGCCCCACGCTTCAAAACACAATCATCCCCACTTTTACTCCCTATTACATCATCAGCATGACATCATCACCACCAACATGACAGCATCACCTCCAGATGAGCGTGTGTACTCACATCCCTCTGAGGCGATTCAGGACCTGCTGGTTGTGGTTCTGCTCCAGAGCGTCTTCCAAGTCCTGCACCCCTTCCCCAGACTGTGACATCTCAACAGTCTGCACCTCCTCCTCCCGCTGCAGCTCCTCCTCCTCGGTCTGCAAGAGCTCCTCAGACTGCTCTTCCTCCAGCCTCTTCTCCTGTCTTCCCTGCTGCAGCTCCTCCTCCTCGGTCTGAAGGAGCTCCTCAGACTGCTGCACCTCCTCCTTAGGTTGCTGCGTCTCTACATGTTGCGTTTCCTCCTTTTCATTCTCTTGCACTTTTTCCTGCACCTCCTCCTCCTGTCCTCCCTCTGCATCAACCTCCTTCTCTTGAGTTTGCAGCTCTTCTTCCACAAGTTGCCCCTCTTGCTCTTCCTCTTCTTCTTCTTCTTGCTGTTGTGTTTCTTCCTCCTCCAGCTCCTCCTGCTCCTGCACTGACTTCTCCTCTTCCTCCTGCTGCTCCTCCAGCACCTCCTCAGACTGCTGCGCCTCCTCTGCCTCCTCGTTCATCCTTGCCTGGAAGAGATGAGGTTTCTCAGGTGTGTGCAGGAGTCTTCACAGGGCACAGTTGGCTCGTACCTCAGAGTGACAGAGTTGTGAAATCATTGAGAGCGTTTGGCTTTGATAGAACTTCATCCAACTTCCTGTGATGTCACCAGATGGCCTGACGAATCAAAATAGGAGGATGTGTGCGAGAATCTGGGAGGTTAAAGATCACAGGACAGAGCGTAATTTGGGATTAGAAAGTTGAAAAGAGGGAGAGGATGAAGGGCATGTTTCAGCTGCAGCGATCAGCTGATGACTTCCTGCAGCAGCGAACACTCCAGCTCCACACTCTGACACCGCAGCTGAAGAATGATCCAGCTGAATGTCCCAGAGCATCGCCGTAGCAACAACGCAAGGAAGAAGTCGACCAGCAGCAGTGAAGATGGGACAGAGAGAAAGGGAGAGAGGGAGGGGAAGAGAGAGGAAGAGAGAGAGGAAGAGAGAGAGGGTGAGGAAGAGAGAAAGGGAGAGAGAGAGCAGGACAAAGGAGAAGCAGAGAACATCGCAGAGCGTTTCCCTGGTAACTCATAACGGTTGCTAAGAGTGATGGAATCCTGCAGTCGACAGACCCCCTCCTCCTCTTCCTCACTCCATCCTCTTCCTCACCCCTTTGAATTCAAACATAACTTTATGCTCCATTCAGATGCAAACAAGCATCTCAATCTGCACCCCTCCCTCACTGCATCCCAGGGTGAGTGTGTGTGTGCATCTATATGTGTGTGTGTGTGTGTGTGTTTATAGTGCCATGTTTGCACACCATGACACTGGCCCTGTGAGTGTATGTGTGTGTTTGGGTGTGTGTGTGTGTGTGTGTGTGCACAGTTTTGAGACAATGATGATGTAATGGTCCTGAAAACGAGTCACATAACCTCTCCAGTCAAGTGGCACAAACCAGGGAGTGAGTCTCCAGCTGTGCTGCCGCCTCCTGCAGGCTGCAGAGGTCATTACAGTCATGGAGCATGGGGGGTTTGACCAGGAGGGGGCTGTATGAGAGGATGTTACAAATACTCGAGTTAGTTTACATAAGGGGAAGAGGTGAAGTCCTCAAAATTTAAAGATAGAGTAACTTTAATATTACACAAAGATTTTGGGGGATTATTTTTTCAAATCTTAACATGTTCATTGAAAATAATGCAAATAATATTCTTGCAGTAAAGTGGAAAGCTCTGGTGTATGCAGCAGCTGCAGGGCAGTGATTTGTTGAAATCATTTTATGTGGACAGATTGAATCGATTAGATGATAAACCTGTTAAACACTTAATTGGCCCGCCGGCGAGTCATTCGCCGATTCCTCTAACCTCATCAGGTATAAACACAAATGTCTATGCCAAACACTAGAACGCTATTCCAAGTTAGAAAGCTTAGATTCTTCACATTTCAGTCACTAAGTTTGTTTAACAGTTTAATTGACCAACAAAATGTAATCAGTGAAAGAATCACTCTGATGGTGCTCACATCAACTGTGACGTCCTCCCTCTCTTGGGGTCCTGAAGTTACATCTGCAGCCCGCACCTCAAATATTCCCTCTCCTTTCCACCAGAGGAATCCAGAGTTCAAACGTATCAAAAGTGTTGTTTCATCAAATTATTCCAAGTGGTGAAATTTCTCCTGTAAAGTCCATTGTTTGTCTGTCTGTCATGTCCGTTCTCATCAATAACAGCAGCTTCACAGTCTTAGAGCATTTCCTCCTCAATGTGAATCAACATGTAGTTGCATGTTAAGTACTCTGCTCTCTTAGGGTAAAGAATAAAAGTAATTCAATGAAGTTTGGCAATTAATGAGGCTCATTACAGCACTTAGTGATAACAGCGCAACAAAATCATGTTACAGAAAAAATGTTCTGTTGAAATTATTATTGGGGTAATTTTTAAAAATTTATTTTTAGCTTCTTTCTACCCTGATTTCCAAAAATATTATCCTTGTTTTTGCATTTATTTTGGAAAACTTGTTCTATGATATTAGGACAAAACTGTAATAAATTGGCTTTATGTTTTTTTCCATTAAAGGATAATTAATTACTTAAAAGTTTGGAAAAATAAAATTTGACTGAGTACAATAAAATTAAGATCCATATAGATTTTGGAAGAGTGTTAGCTACAAAAAGAAAAAATAATAATAAAGAGCACATTTTCACTGGTGGTGCATCATTAGCTAGTACACAGCGGTACATCACACCCACACAAAATGCCGATATGAAACCACGGCAACACACAGTTCCTGTTTCTGCCAGAGAGAGAGAAGTTTGCTCTAAAGCCTGCAGTTGTAAGTTAACCTACACACTGATGAAGGGGGTGACTCTGACAGAGGGGGGCTCCTTCATGGGGGGGGTTTGAAAAAGGGCCAAGGACTTTAAAAAACATGGATGGCATGCTGCTTGGCTTAACCTTTTTTCTGACATTGGGTCGAAGATATGCAAATATTATTTAGCTGCAATGAATTAAAATTGTCTTCTTTCTGAGAGCTGTATTTTTTGGAGTATATGTTGCTCTGGAGTATAAGTCGCACCACTAAAAAAATGCATCATGAAGAAGAAAATCACATATAATATAAGTCCCAATGGACTATGAGTAGTCTTTATGGGGGAAATTGGTTATACAAAAAAACAAGACCAAGACCAATAACAGACATTTCTTCTTGAAGGATAAGTTGTAATAATAACAATAGAACAAAGAGCAACAGGCTGAATAGGTATACGGTATGTTAATGTACCACAATAATGATTATTCAGCTACATGAAGCATAAAAAGCAAACTAAATAGGTGTCTGGTATATTAACAAAACATAGTAACAGTTATTCCGATACACGATAGCATGAACATAAAAAAGCATAAAGAACATGTCAGGGAGGATGAATGGGAGGAATAGAAATAACAAAGTCACTACTTGCAGCTTGTAATCTGAAGAATATACTTTTCTTTTTGGGGGCATTTGAGTTCAGTCAGTCTCAGTTCTCTTTGAGTTCTTCTTTAAATTAGTTTTCAGCCCTCTCATGACTGTAGGTAATGTTTACTCTTTGGCCATGTCGGTCAGTGAAATAACTTTTAAGAACATGTGGGATGATACATCTTAATAAGGGCTGGGACTTGATCAAAAAAAAGTTTAATCTAATTAATTGGTGGCTTTGAATTTTAACAATCTTCATTAATCGTATCTTAATCACATTTCAATATTTGTCCGGAGAACAGCGGAAATCTTTTTTTTTTTATTGTATATGAGCGAATCAATGAATAGTGAACTGGATGAATACATAAGCTTAAGCAAACCAAACCTTGTTTATTTTTTTCAAGGCAGTACTTAACCAAGACCAACAGATGCATTCTGCATTTTTTCTGCCATCAGTGCAGCAGTTTTAGGAATAAACAATACAGAATCAATTTCAGAGATTCAGGTAGATTATAAAGGACCCTCTGTAAACTCAACACTAGTCGGACTGATGTTACCTTCCACGCTGGATGCAACATGTTTATATTTAGGTGATAGTGGCCCTCAGCTGGAGACAGAGCTGCGCTTTTACGCACAAGTTTCGGTTACCTCATTTTTGTTCAGCAGCCTGATCCTGAGATACCAGAGCCGAAAAAAACTTTTATGTGTCATAGATAAACTCTTTGGCTAGAACGGCAGCTTTGTGAGTGAGGAAACTTTTTGTTCATTTAATTAAAGAATGATTTGCTAGGACAGTTCGTAAAGGTGAAGTATACAGAAATGTTTAAAGGGTTTTGTTTCTCTGTTTACAAACAGCATCCAAACTCGTCTCCTCCTCCATGGCTCACTGCCAGCTGCAGCGCATGCTCACTGCCTCCAACCATAGCTGATAGTATGATAGACGGTAAAAAAACAGCCCTGCCAGCACCTGCAGCATCACATGAGAGAAACTCAAGAGCCGTACACCTGACTTCCTCCAGGTAAATGAGATACGCTGCAGATATAAAATCTTTCTTTCTCTGTGTTACGGCCGCTGTCGAAGCAGATCAGGATAGCTTCTCCCACTCGCTATCCGCAATACACAGTCACATGTGCACTGGGCACACTATGATTGGCTGATCATCACACATAAAAACTCCTGCTCTCCGACCCGAGTCCAGCTTAATATAAACAAAACAGGTGAAGGGGTGGTCTGTAAGAGGTTCCCCTCTTCCTCCATTGGTTAATAATCTGTCATCAAACCAGGCCCTCATGTTTGTGTCTGTAAGCCTCTTTGATGTTTGGAGCTGAAGCTGAAAACACTCACACAGCTCATCTGAGTTTCCTTTGAACCAAAACCCATCCTTTTAAACTCATTTCTTAGTCGTCATTTTAACTCACAGTCAGAGCGGGTCACGCAACATCAAACACAAGCGCTGTTTCCATGGCTCCCCGCACCTATAGGAGCTTTGTTTTGTTTTTTGCATCTTCATCTTCATGGTTTCACAGTGTGCAGCTGCAGATTCATGGGCTGATTATGAGCCTCACAAAAAAACCCTGCTGTTTTCAAACACAGATAAACACAGCACTTTAGCTTTTGCTCCATTTATCCCAAAAGACAAAGACAGAGGACATTTTCTACACACCTTTTTCTCTTTCAATACACATTTTTTTCTTTTTTGTGCTAATGGAAAATGTTTGAATCTTTCGGGGTTATTTGTGAAAAGGAATCAGATTTATTCTTGATGTTTCTTGATGCCTGATTTTCTCGTGGACCCCCTGGAGAAGACTATACCAGCCACCACTGTGGCTGTACCATTTCTTATCACACCTTATAGACACATCCTCCTTAGACACGACGTTTCACACTCCTGCAGTCTGACAGGTGGAGCTGCAGAGGGAAGTGTGGGAGAACCAGCCAAGGTGCTGAACGCTTCATCCCCCTCCCATCACAGCAACTTCATCTCACAACACCAAGATGAGAGGCATCTGAGCCCCAACCAGTCAACCACACTGTTTTTAATCTTCTCCCAAAAATTTTGCCAAGAACTACAAACCATGAACTGAAATGATCACATACTGTTGTACTTCTAAGTTAAGGTACAGAAGCATGTTTACGGATCGAGCTGCAGCCACAGGATGCCAATCACAGGAGGTGGCAGCCTCATGTGTCACAAATACTTGTCATTCAAATGCTGCAGAGGGCCGTGCAGAGCTGTCAATCACATGCTCACACTGCAAGCATAGATTTCATCTTCATCGTTGAAACATGCCAAATGTGCAAGTAAACAACTCTTTGGTCCAAAATGATAACTTCAGCTGCACAGAAGAGTTTTTCAAAGCAGCTGTGCATGCTGTCGAGACACTGCTGAAAAGAATCTGCAGAAGCCCCAAGAGGACATGCATCTTCACGTTTATTCACTCTGTGAGGACGAGTCTGTTTCAACTGATTTTCAGATTTTTATCAACACCACATGGTCAAAGCTCATAGCTCCAGACTTTGAGACTGACTGTGAGGACAATCTGAATGAAGTGGATTGCAGCAACCCTTTTGGCCAGAGGGCTCGCACAAACTGTGACGACTTGTGTGTTTGTTTTGGAAAACCAATGGAGATTTTCAACTCTACTTTTCTTTGTTCAAAATTCTTTTTACCGGATACAATTCAAAGAGGTACGGTATTTATCAACCTTTACATAGCGTTGTTGTTTGAAATGTGGCCACAAGCAAACTTTGTAAGTTTGAATTATAGTTTTGTAGCCAGGTAGTGCAGCCCAGTGAACATTAGCAAAAACAGCTCAACCCCCATTTAAGTCTTGAGCTCCTGTTTCAGCTTTTAGCTTGTGTTTTAGCCTCTAGCTTTTGTTTTAGCTTTTAACTTGTGATTTAGCTTTAGCTTGTGTTTTAGCGTTTAGCTTGTGTTTTAGCGTTTAGCTTGTGTTTTAGCTTTTTGCTTGCTTTTTAGCCTTTAGTTAATGTTTTAGCATTTAGCTCATATTTTAACCTCTGGCCTGTGCTCTTTCTCTCTCTTGTTAATCTCGCCTCCCCTCCTCGTCCTTTTTCTGCCAGATAGTCCAGCTCCTGTTTCCACTTTTACTCCTAAATAAATCACAGATATAGTTTTTAGCAGAGAAAAACACAGATCTCTCTTCTCACTGTTAAACTTGCTGGCGTGGTGTTGTCATGGAGACTTAGACATGCAGTGAATCAACCCAATCCAGTCCAAGAAGCTAGGAATTAGCATTTACAAATAACTTATTTTAAGTTATGGATTATGATCAGACAGATATCTAGAGATGAGACTTTTTCAAGATCCCTTAGAAAGTCCCCATAGTCCCTTTAAAACATACAGCAAACACAGAAACACACTTCACTTATGACTGGATTGTTTTGTTTTTAAGATCAACAGAATTTAATCTCACCACCCAAAGATAACAAGTTTCAACATCTCCAAAAATATGATAATTTAGTCCTGCTTAGAGATCTCAAACATGAAGGAAATCACTTTTTTAAATTACGACAAAACAAAATGGATGAATGAATGACTGAGCAGGCATCTGTAGTTTTGTGTTTTTTGTCTGTAGATCTTCAAAATGACCTCATGTTGCTCATGCCAACTATATTTTTAGACAGTGTGTACTTTGTCTGTTTGCATTACATGCATGACCAAATGCCCTTTGTGTGAGCTGCAGGTTTTGTGTTTTGGAAAATGAAAAGCTGGATTTCATCCTTATTCAGAAACTGCTTCAGTCAGCAGTCTGCACAGAAAAGTCAGAGATCCATGCTTTGTAAAAAAAAGCCACATTTTGACTAGAACACAACAAAGAAATGCATAAAAGCAACTCCTAGTGCTTCTGTATTAAGGGGGTGTATGTAATGACAAATATTAGAGAAGAACGCTGAAACATTTACCAGGTCCTGGGGTTTTTTGCATCACAGTGATTGGTGGATCCAAGGACGCGCCTCCTGATACTGCACCTGTTCCTGCTCTGTCGCTGTGGACGACTCACTGCTTTGATGGGCTGCAGAGAGTCTCCTGAAGGTGAACAGAAAGGAAACTGGTTTTCCGTCTTCACACAGCAAACAGTTTGACTATCAAAGTATGATGATGTCTTAATCTTTTGTGACAAAGTGCATCTACAGTGGAGGAGAAATCAGACTAAGGTGATCATAAGATGAATGTTTGATGTAAATAAGTAAATCAAAGATTAGAATACGGTGATCTTTTGTCTCCTCATTGTACTATTTCACACTCCTCAGAGTCATTTTCCTCACAAATCTGACCCTCATAATATGCACAAGACGTCAGACCTAAAAATAGAAGAAGCTGAAATGGACTGGAGCAAAAATTAAAGGATCCAGAGCAGCAAAAGAGCAGCAAAAAAACAGCACATGGCAAACTTTCTTTTTTTTATGTGTGTCTCTGACCATAGGATACAATGTGTTTCATCATGTCTCTGTATCAAAGGTTCATACATTATCTCTGTTTTTGAATAAACCCTGATAATATAGTTAACAGCAGGTAAAAGGGGAGTCATGGAAGAGCAGAACCAAAGCGCAGAGATACAGAGGAATCACAGGAAATGTAAAAATAAAAATTTTTTAAAAATCTCAGACAGGTACAGAGAAAGAAAGAGAATATTTGACTGAGTGTCTCCCTCTGCTGGTCAGTCATCACGGTGACCTAAACGTCAATATTTCTTCCTGAGTTGCTCCAACCAAAGAACTGACATTGCAAATTACTTCTGAAAACTGGGCCCCAATCTGACACCACAGGGGGAGAGACCTCAGTCTTTTTCCTTTGTACATAATTAATAAACCTTTGACATAAAACTATTTACAGTAAAAGCAGTTGAAGCTTCATGCTATGAGTCCAAAGAACAAATTTAATCCATTTTTAGGCTGACAATATTCTAAAAGCCAACGAAAAGGACCCCCTACCCAGCCTCAGAGAATCTGCAAATATATACCCAGTAATATTAAAAGACGACCATGTATCTTTAAAACACATACATTTAATTAAACCCTTCTTTCGAGTTTGAAGTAAAATTTCTGCAATGTAAACATTTGTAATGCTTAGAAGCCCATTTCCACCAGTTAAAAACATAGGGTGAAACACTAGCTTTTTTTTTTAATTTCTTCCCCAGTACTAAGTCAACATTTTAAGAAAGAAATGACAGATTTACAAGAAACAAAAAAAAAAATCAAAATTTCAACTCTCAATCTCAAAAATTTGGCTTTATAATTCTGTCCTCATAGTTATACAATGATGACACATTAATTAACAGTTTTGACTTCTTATTTGTAAATTTGGAATTTTTATTTCACTATTTTGACACTTTTTTTATTTTCAAATTTTGACATCTTTTGTCATAATTTTGGATTTATCATCTTAAAATGACTTTACTCACAATTTTGCCTTTTGATTTGAAAAGGTTAACCTTTTTGTCTCATAACTTTGATTTATTTATATTTTTTGTCATCTCAAATTCGACTTTTATCTCAAAATTTCGACTTTTCAGCTCAAAATTATGACTTTCTAAAAAATTTCCACTAAAAACAGGTCAACGCAAATCCTCAACAATGCCATGGTTATATTTGCTTTTTCTGACAGGCTCTTTCATTTTGAACTGAAATGGGCTTCCATGATAATGCCTCACCACATGCTGAATGAAAAAGGGAAAAAAAAATCTCTTGTGCAAAAATGAAAATACTGCTTCAAATTTTAGAAAAGTTTTACCGAGATTTTGAGGTGTTGAAGGTAGTAAAACATATTTTTACGCCAAAAAGGATAACGTATCTGGGCCATAGACTGTATCTAGAATTATGTTGGACTGATTATACACTGTATCAGCGATTCCCAACCTGTGGTCCGTGGCCCCCTGGTGGGCCGCGAAGGTACAGCAAGTGGGCCGCCAAGTCATTTCCAAACAAGTATTTTATTGGAGTCTAATTATATAAAGATAACCAAGGTACACATCGAAATATTAAGATACAAATACAAATAATAACATTCAAAATGTTTAACTCGGTTAAGTTTTAAAGGAAATAAAAACAGTTCTGATTTTAATAAATGAAAAAAAGTCCCCTAAGAAGGCATGTTATTCCTCTATAGATAGCATCACCTGAAAAATAACAACAACCTGAAATGTCATTGAAAAAAAATGTAATGAATCCCAAATTTCCAAAAATTGTCAAAACTGTAACCGGAGTGCTGAGCCCGAAATGTAAAGAAAAAGCATAAAGTAAAACCCAAAATATAATAATTGCACCAGAATGTAACAACATGTCATAATTTGGGCAAGAAGTTGATACGTTTTTGGCTTAACATCTGTTTTATTATCTACCAGATATCACATTTTGGGTTTTATTACATTTTTTTAAATTGAATTTTTGGTCATTGTTACAAATGGGGTTCGAAAAAAAACCTATATAGCGGTACGTATTGGGTTGGAGGTGGGCCTCAAACATTTTTGAGTTTTAAAAGTGGGCCCAGATTTGGAAAAGGTTGGGAACCACTGCACTATATGGTCTTGACAGAAGGGGGCGGCGTGTCTTGCTTATTTAGGGGCCTCAGCGTTTCTTTCCCTTTGTTGCTGCGATTACGCAGCTTCACCGCTAATGGTGCACAACAACCGCTGGAGGAGGATGCCGTAGAAGAAGACGCTGGAGGCGGAGCTCTGGTCCACCAATCACAGTAGCGCTTTAGTGGACGTAGCTATAGCAATGCCTCTGCTGCTCTTGAATTAACCAATCACAGACTCGTGCTCGGGTAACTTCTCTGTCGTCACAAGTGAAACGCATTTCAAATTTTGTAAAGGGACAAACGAGGAACGCTGAATCAGACTGAGGCTTTTTACACGGAGGAAGAGGTAAGAAGACTAGTTTGTTCTCGAAACAAACACTTGTTAAGCTTTCACATTCTTAATAGAGCAGAAGTTTTGGGTTCATGTAAACTGCTGTTGTTAGGGTCCATACGTTAGCGTTAGCATGTGTCGCCCAACTGCACAAACGCCCCTGACTCTCAGGGAAAAGCTGATGTTCTTCTCCTACTTTGAGCTTTCTGTTTTACTTCCACTTTCTTGGTCGACAGGTGGTGTGAGAACTGAGATATAATGGCTCAGTTTGGATTTGACAACGACATCCACAGCATCCTGAAGCTGGACATGCCCCTCACAAACGCTCCCATGGCGCGGTGGCAGAGGAAGGCCTGCTCCTCCAGCTCCTCCGCCCTCAGCGCCTCCTCACCGGGGAACTCGTCCGTGAGCTCCTCAAAAACACCCAGCAAAACACCAGGTACGAGGTGTGCACTTTCTAACACTGACATCTCTGCAGTCTGACGATGGATCATTAACTATTGTTGTGACCTTTTCTGACAGGTAAAAACAAAAAACAAACCCCATCCAAGGTGGGGGGTGACCGCTTCATTCCCACCAGAAGCAGCAAACAGATGGATGTGGCGAGTTTCCTGCTCTCAAAGGAGAATGAGCCAACAGACATGAACAACACTGGAGGATCGGCAGTAAGTGACTGTGCTCTCCTCACATCTGTACATCTGCTTTACGCTCCTCTGTGGACTTTTAGGAGTGAGTCTCAAATTAAGGGTACATTACAGGTGTGCCAAAAAGTGAAAAAAATGGGCTATTTATGGTTATGTGTTATAATGTTCTATTTCTTTGCATGGTATATACCTGGAATATGCTGAGTTCATTAATTGTCCAGCCTAATTGCAAATGATTTCTTATATATTCAAAAATGTGTTTATTATTTTGTCAGCAGTAACACTGATGAAAGTTTTAACTATTTTTTCAATATATATTCATGTAACACTGAATTCAGAGATACATTACTTTTCCTGTAATAGAAACTTAAGTGATGGTAACATGGTCAATGTTTTCTCCATTTCTGGCCCTTGCATTAACTACAGACCTTGAACATGTCACCACATGACCCCAATCACCTCTTATTTCTGTGCGTTTTCTTTGCAATTTAGTCATTTTAACATCTTAAGTATCTACATAAGAAAATCTTGATAACACAGTTGATGAACATTCAACATCAAGGCACACTAAGTACAGAAAAACATTTAGATGAAATATCAATGAGGAGAAGTTGAAATCTACCACACTGTCAACAAGGTTCCCACCAAAAAGGATGTGACATCATATGATTTAAGCAAACAGTTGATGATTTGCAGAGTTTTTTCAATGAGTAACACTTGACACAGATTTCTCAGACACATACGAGGTGAATACTCCTATGTTTATGAATGATTTAAATAGTCTTTAAAACAGCTTTTTCAATCAGAGATCTAGATCTCTTAGGAGACGTGGAGTAATATCTGGTCCTTCCAGTGGTCAACATCCAGCTCCATGAGCTGGAGAAAACACTGATGGAAGAGCATCATCAGATTTTTCAAGCCACTGTACCAGGAAGGTTAGAAAGATGCACATACAGTGTATCACAAAAGTGAGTACACCCCCTACATTTCTGCAGATATTTAAGTATATCTTTTCATGGGACAACACTGACAAAATGACACTTTGACGCAATGAAAAGTAGTCTGTGTGCAGCTTATATAACAGTGTACATTTATTTTTTCCTCAAAATAGCTCAAAATATAGCCATTAATAGCAAAACCCCCAGCAACAACAGTGAGTACACCCCTAAATGTCCAAATTGAGCTCTGCTTGTCATTTTCCCTCCAAAATGTCATGTGACTCGTTAGTGTTACTACAGTACATTTCATTGAGGGAAACATGAACTCCAACATGAACCGTGAAATACTGCAGCAGAGCATGATCCCCTCCCTCCAGAAACTGGGTGGCAGTGCAGTGTTCCAGCATGATAATGAGCCCAAACACACGTCTAAGACGACCACTGCTTTACTAAAGAGGCTGAGGGTAAAGGTGATGAACTGGCCAAGCATGTCTCCAGACCTAAACCCAATAGAAAATCTTTGGGGCATCCTCAAGCTGAAGGTGGGGGTGCACAAAGTCTGGATTATCCACCAGCTCTGTGATGTCGTCATGAAGGAGTGGAAGAACATTCCAGTGGCAACCTGTGAATGGCTATATTTTGAGTTATTTTGAGGGAAAAATAAATGTACACTCTTATATAAGCTGCACACAGACTACTTTTTATGTGTCATTTTGTCAGTGTTGTCCCATGAATAGATATACTTAAATATCTGCAGAAATGTGAGGGGTGTTCTCACTTTTGTGATACACTGTGTGCCATGCTGGAGACCATGCGGCTAAACGGTTGCTAACCACTACCATATCTTCTGGGACTGTCCCAAATGAAATCCTTTTTGGAAGTGTATTCAGTTATTGCTAGGAATCAATATTAAGTAAAATTTATGAGCTTAGCTGATGGAATGGAAACGTACCCCTAATTAAAGAATCCCTCTATGGCTCAAAAACATGCTGAAATCAGCACTGATGCCTCTAACCCTCAGAAGCAAAGAAGACCATCAGAATCAGGAGAGAATACTTTTGTGTAGCCGTTTTTCTTTTTTTTTTTTTAAATGTATACCCTTGATGTTTGTTTACAAATGAGGAATTGCTCTAATATGAAGCAACTTTCCATTTAAAGGAAAACCAGAAGGCCTGGTCTATGTCCCTGAATGGCTTCAACATCGAGGACGCAAAGATTCTGCACCTTGGAGGGAAGCCGCTGAATGCTCCTGAAGGTCAGGATGGAGGCACACTAATCAGGAGTCCTGTACAAAATCAGAAGTTGAGGACTTTTTGATTAACCATGGATCTTTAAATCCAATTTCCAGGCTATCAGAACAACTTGAAAGTCCTCTACAGTCAGGGTACGACGCCTGTCTCCATGAAAAAGACAAGATACATCTCCTCAACACCAGACAGAATCTTGGACGCTCCTGACCTTCGAAATGATTTTTGTGAGTTAAATCTTTAAGATGGCGTCTGATGTTCTTTCCTTTGTTTTTTTTATAAACCTTAAAGTCTGACCATAAAGATTCAAAGCTCATTCCTGAAGAAGATGGTCTTGCATTTACATTTTCCCTTCTTTTTCTGTAGACCTAAATCTGTTTGACTGGAGCAGCAGAAACGTCCTGGCTGTGGCTCTTCATAACAGTGTTTACCTGTGGGACGCCTCGCAGGGGGACATCACTCTGCTCATGAAGCTGGAGAGCGAGGAGGACTATATCTGCTCTCTGTCCTGGACCAAAGAGGGGATCTATCTCGCCATCGGGACCAGTGACGGTAAAGTTCAGGTCAGTGTGAGGACAGATTTTCACAGTCATTTCATCAGTGAAGGTCTGACTCAACTCATATGGAGAAAATTCAAAGTAAACTGATGCATCTTTTAATGGTGTGTTTTTCTGTTCTTAGTTGTGGGATGTCAACAATCAGAAGCGTCTGCGCAGCATGACCAGCCACACTGCTCGGGTTGGAAGTCTGAGCTGGAACGAGCACGTTCTTTCAAGGTATGTGTCTCTCCTTAGACCTCACAGGAAAAGCTCAGTGAGCGTCTCTTTTGGCCCTTTTCCACTGACTCGCCTTGGGCCCTACTGTACTCGCCTCTACTCTGTTTGTGTTGCGTTTCCACAGGCGCGGTACTACGCGTCAGACGCCAGTTTTTAGTACCTACTTTACCCTGGTTCTAAGCGAGTAAAGCCGATACTAAAAGGTGACGTCGACGGACTGCCGGTCACTCATTGGTCAGAGAATGTCCTCACGGAAGCTTAAGACTTAAGACTCTGTACGAATCATTTACAAGAGGAAAACGAAGAAGTCCGCGACGGGTTTTTAATGACATTTAAACCCGACGGCACAGAACCAGACTGAATGAAGACAAAATACAGCCCTAAAATGCTCCTTCATGATTCCTAAATATGTTTAAAGTCTTTTTTGAACAAAAAAGAAGTTAACAGCAAAGATAGTTCGGTTTAAAGAGTCTTTTAAATTAAATCAAAGTTCGTCAGTGCAGGAGTGATCTGTCTGCCACGAGAGTCTTTAAGCACCAATCAGTCCATTAATCCACAGGGAACCAAAAAGGAAAACCAGTTCATAGAAGAATGATCAATCAACAAAAAATCTCTGGTATACCAGGCCCAAAAATTAAAGTGATCTCACTGGATCCAGTGAAGAGTTAATGTCGGTAAGCTTTGTTTCCCTCCGCGCGCAGCAGTACAAGGCTGTTGTTTACCTCCGCTCCTGTGTCATGCCGCCCGACATTGAGCCGCTGTATTACTCTAATGAAATCTTTTGAAAGCTTTTTTTTTTCCTTTAAAGACCACGGTGGCACATATGTTAGTACAAAATGATGTTTGTGTAGCGTTATAGATGAACATGCCGGCACTTCTGCGCAGCACTTTAGCGCAGCTGTGTTATAAGATCCACGCCCACCGTGAGTCTGAAGTCGGGCTAGAGGAAAAGATAACCAAACCGAGTAGAGCCGAGCCAAGTAGGGCTGGAATTGCATAGTGGAAAAGCGCCATTTGACTCTAACTTTTTGTTCATGTCCTCTTGTAGCGGCTCAAGATCTGGACACATCCACCATCATGATGTGCGTGTGGCAGAGCATCACATCTGCACGCTCACAGGACACTCTCAGGAGGTGTGTGGGTTGACGTGGTCACCTGATGGTCGTTACCTGGCCAGCGGAGGGAACGACAACCTTGTGTGTGTGTGGCCACACGTGCAGGAGGGCGGGAACGCCAACCAGCCAGTGCACTGCTGGAGCGAGCATCAGGGAGCCGTAAAGGTCAGTCAGTCTTGCCACAAGCTGCTGGATCAAACATGAGCTTCTGACTGTTGGTACTAATCCTGAATGTTTTCTAATTCAGGCTTTAGCTTGGTGCCCCTGGCAGCCAAACATCCTGGCATCGGGAGGCGGGACCAGCGATCGCCACATCCGCATCTGGAACGTGAACAGTGGCTCCTGCATCAGCTCACTGGACACACAGGCTCAGGTGAGAGACACTGCTGCAGCCCCTCACTTAAAAAAATGTGCATTTGTTAGAATAGAGTGACATTTTATGTGTAAGGGTTCTTTAAGTATTAAAACATTTAATGCACAGACTTTTTGTGGACCTTTGTTACAAGCAGGTGTGCATGGAATATATATTGGCATATCTTTTTTTTTTCTTCAAATGAAAACTAGTAAAAAGTGTTGGATAGAAATTAATGAGTAACAACTGATGTCTTTGGGTCTCAGATCTCGTCACTGGTTTTCGCTCCAAACTACAAAGAGCTGGTTTCTGCTCACGGCTATGCTCACAACAACGTGGTTATCTGGAAATACCCGTCACTCACCAAAGTTGCAGAGCTCAACGGTAGATCTGTTTTCTTATAATCTGCAATGTCTCAGCAGTCTTTGTCTAAAATTTCATGAAGTATAACAAATAATGTGATTTTAATGTCTCACCCTAACACTGTTATGAATTTCAGGTCATGAGGACAGAGTTCTAAGTCTGACGATGAGCCCGGACTGCTCTACGATCGCGACTGTCGCTGGAGACGAGACGCTTCGCCTGTGGAAGAGCTTCGAGGTGGATCCTGTGAAGAAGAAGGCCAAAGACAGGATGCTCAAACCCACCAGCAGTGTCATCCATCAGTCCATCAGATGACTTTGTTTCTTTTTTTACTCTATTCTTATCAATGAACGTGCAAATGATCAGATGTATTATGTGCTAATGTTATGATAGTTTTCAATAAAGATTTAACCCATCGAGGGTATGAAAACTGAGAGACTGCATGTAGATTTGCTCTCGTCACTCCCTGACTCAAGCTGATTCCTGATGAACTTTCACCACCTCTCCACTTTTCCTTCCTTGGACCTCTTGTGGTTGATACTAGGGTTTGACCAATATGGTGCCAATATTTGGCTTTTGACAGATCTACAGTGTATCACAAAAGTGAGAACACCCCTCACATTTCTGCAGATATTTAATAATGATAATAATACATTTTATTTAAAAGCGCCTTTCTCAGCACTCAAGGTCACTTTACAACCAGAATAAAAGCATGAATAAAAACAATTAAAACAACAAGCACATAAATACGACAGTGAGGAAAGTGAAAGGGGAATGGGTGACTGGGAGAATGCAGATCTGAATAGGTGTGTTTTGAGTTTGGATTTGAAAATGGGTAGTGAGTTGCAGTTCCTGATGTCCGGTGGGAGTGAGTTCCAGAGCTTGGGAGCAGAGCGACTGAAAGCTCTGCTCCCCATGGTGCTGAGACGGGCAGGGGGCACAGAGAGGTGGAGGGAGCGTGGAGGAGATCAGAAAGATAAGGGGGGGCAAGGTTATGGATGGCTTTGAAGGTATGGAGGAGGATTTTGAAAGTGATCCTGAACTTGACTGGGAGCCAGTGGAGCTGCTGGAGGATGGGGGTGATGTGGTGAGAGGAGGGGATTCTGGAGATGATGCGGGCAGCTGGGTTCTGGACCAGTTGAAGCTTATGGAGGGATTTCTGAGGGAGTCCGAAGAGAAGTGAATTGCAGTAATCGATTCGGGAGGTTACAAGGCTGTGGACAAAGATGGTGGTAGTATGGGGGGTGAGAGAGAAACGAAGGCAGTTGATGTTGCGTAGATGGAAATATGCAGACCGGGTGATGTTATTGATGTGGGGTGAAAAGAAAGTGAGGTGTCGAGGATGACACCCAGACTCTTAAGTATATCTTTTCATGGGACAACACTGACAAAATGACACTTTGACACAATAAAAAGTAGTCTGTGTGCAGCTTATATAACAGTGTACATTTATTTTCCCTCAAAATAACTCAAAATATAGCCATTAATAGCTAAACCCCTGGCAACAAAAGTGAGTACACGCCTAAATGTCCAAATTGAGCTCTGATTGTCATTTTCCCTCCAAAATGTCATGTGACCCGTTAGTGTTGCTACAGTACATTTCATTGAGGGAAACATGAACTCCAACATGTACTGTGAAATACTGCAGCAGAGCATGATCCCCTCCCTCCAGAAACTGGGTGGCAGTGCAGTGTTCCAGCATGATAATGAGCCCAAACACACTTCTAAGACGTCCACTGCTTTACTAAAGAGGCTGAGGGTAAAGGTGATGAACTGGCCAAGCATGTCTCCAGACCTAAACCCAATAGAACATCTTTGGGGCATCCTCAAGCAGAAGGTGGGGGTGCTCAAAGTCTTGAAAATCTGCCAACTCCGTGATGTCGTCATGGAGGAGTGGAAGAACATTCCAGTGGCAACCTGTGAAGCTCTGGTAAACTCCATGTCCAGGAGAGTAAAGGTAGTTCTGGAAAATAATGGTGGCCACACAAAATATTGACACTTCAGAAACTTTCACTAAGGGGTGTACTGACTTTTGTTGCCAGGGGTTTAACTATGAATGTCTATATTTTGAGTTATTTTGAGGGGAAAATAAATGTACACTGTTATATAAGCTGCACACAGACTACTTTTTATTGTGTCAAAGTGTCATTTTGTCAGTGTTGTCCCATGAAAAGATATACTTAAATATCTGCAGAAATGTGAGGGGTGTACTCACTTTTGTGGTACACTGTAGGCTGCTATTTGGTTACAAGCTGAGTGTTGTCTTTGAGACTTTGAAATAGAATTAATCAAGTTGGTCCTGTTCAACGTGAACAGCAAAATGAGAAAAGCATTTCAACAAATTATCCTAGAGCTAACAATCTCATTATAAATTGTGGATTATAATCAGGCATAAATCAAGTTAAGATACGTTTTACATTCCCTTAAAAAAAGCATATGCTTAAAGGCATTCAAACAGAGTGAAGTTTTGGAGTTTGTTTCATTCAAAACTCTGTTGCCACTATTTTCACTTTCACTGCAAATGATTATCAGCCCTGAGTACCTATTATTGGCCTCCTTAGCTACTAATAATCAGTACCAGTATTTGCCCTGGAAAAACCACATCGGTCCATCTCTAGATGATACTGAGATACACACATCTGGTCTAACTCAAGGTTTTTCAAAATTTTCAGCCCTCGACCCCCAGTAATACTGCAGTGAGGTCAAAGATACAGGGTGACCCAGCAATACGAAAATGATGGGTTTTGTCCTGATTTATTAAACAATCAATGTAAATTTTCATTCAGGCATAAATCAGATGTGGGTACATTTCACTTTACATAGAAGGTTTAGGACATTAGTACTTCCTTTGCCGTGCAGAATGAACTCAGATTGTAAGAAGTATCTGAACCAAGAGATTGATGTTGAAGAAGAAATGGAGGAGCCAGGTGAAATTAGTGTTGATGAGTCTCTCCCTGGCTGTCCTCATCCCCTTCACAGCCCTATTATACAGCTGATGTCAACCAGACATCTGCATGTACTGGACTATAGTTTGTTGTAAATAACTGCACTGTTTTTTCATTGAAATAGCTATATGTGGTCTTACTAAAAGGTGACGTGGGCAGTGTCTCCAAATTTGGCTGTAAGTCAAAGTTCTGAAAAGTGAAGTAGCATGGGTCTGAGACATATATGGACGCAGGGTCTAAGGAGGATAAAGCCATTATGCCTATGTTTAACGTGTTTCTGCCATAGTGAGGGAGATGCTGTCCAGCTCCTTCACAATAACGCTTTGAATATTTCTTACAATCAGGATTCTTTTTTGGTAGCAAAGGAAGTTTGAATATCATCAAGGAATGCTCCATGAAATGTACACACAGCAGAAGAAGATGGATGGATGGATGGATGGATAGTTTTATTTCACTTACAATAATCAGTACAAATGTTTAAGTTTGTGCAATCAGTTTCCAAATAAAATGGAGCAAAAGAAAAGAAGAGAAATTTAATGTACATGCTTACACAAAACATTTGCTCACATCTAATTTATACCTCAGTGAAGAAAGTGTACATTTAAATCTAAATGTACTATGTAGTAAATCATGAAACTATTTCATCCTGAATTTTACTGGGTCACCCTTTAATCAATGGAGTCAGGCCCCTGAGGACTGAAAGTGAAATCATTTACTGAGCAACAGAGCAGCTGGTCTGTGTAATGTGTGTTAGTATTACAGAGTGTGTGTGTGCGTGTGTTTGATGTTGACAGAGCAGCTCTCCTGGTTGTGAATCAACACTCATGGCAACAGCAAGCTGCCTGATTGGTTGGCCAGCTAATTGACTGTTAATTGGTTCTTTATAATCAGCGGCAACACTTAAGAGACAATTAAAGATGACGTGAGGGCAGCTGGAGGAGTGAGTGTGTGTGTGTGCGTGTGTGTGTGCATGTGTGTGTGTGTGTGTGTTCCTAATTTATTCAGGCCTTTGTTTGTCAAAAGGCTTTTGAGAAAACAAACAGAACAACATGAACAGAGCTGGACACACATTATTATCAGACTTTCAGCAGACTGCAGCCTCCAAATGGAGACGTATGATTGGACATTTAACATGTCCAGTAACAGTTTCAGTTTCATTATAGCCAAACATGGAAACTTTGAATCTTTTTGTGGGTGACTTGCCTGCAGACTTCTGTCCTGAAGAGAGCAAAACTTCAAATTGTGTGTGAAATCATATTCTGGTGATAATATGTTCAAAAAGTCACATAAAGTACCCAAGAGGGAAATTATATACCCAGCTTTGCTTCTTCCTGCTGCAGATGTCTTTTAAGTCCTTTTTAAGCTTTCTGGGCTTTCTTCCTCAGTTTTGGTCTCTTTGTTTTATCTTTTTTTTTACAGCAACTATTTACCATTGACAACAACTTTGTAGCATTGCAACAGTGGAGGAGTATTCTAGTGTTTTGGTGGAATAGGCTCCTAATACTAAAAAGCATTTCAGACAGAGGCTGAAATCAGAGTTTTGCTGCTATAAAGGTATCTGGACAGCATAAAGCTAGTATATAAACATGGTACACCTTCTTTAATTCTAAATGTGTGCAAAAAAAGGTGAATTATATGTAACTCCTGGCCAGTTTTCAAGAATAGAAAAAACATAACTGAACAAAACTGTTGGTATTCCACGTTTAAAACATGTTTATTTTTGCTGGGAAGTTTTGTCATGAGGCTTTATGGGGACTGCTTCACATGCTGCTGCTGCTTTGCTTTTGGAGACAACCACTGGTGGACAATCATGGTAGTGCAGTTTTTGGGACTTTCAAGTTAGTCAATTTCAGCCCCAGATTCAGCTGCCATGGTTCAAAGACTCAATCATCCACTGAAACCTTTGTCTGTTTATTTAATTTCAATTCTCTTAGGTTTTCTTGAGATGTTTGTTCCATGAATAGATTTACAAAAGTTGTGCAGACATCTATAAATCAGGTGCAAATGTCAAAAATCATGTCACATCCACACATAACTTCACACAGGAAATAACACAGAGACATGTAGAGATAGAATATGTCTCTCCAACCTGTTACAGTCTTCACAGGAGACTCCCCACATGGTGTGATGGTCACCACCGCCATCTTTCTGTCCAGAGCCGAGCAGAAGGAGCCCATCGCCAGGAGGAGGAAGAGGAGGAGGAAGAGGAGGGGAAGGAGGAGGGAGATCCAAACTCAGGGATGTATCTTTTAGTTTCCTTTCACGTTGAAGCAACATCTTTCTCCTTCTGTCCTCCACATGCTGCTCTATACAGCTGCTGCCTCACCTCTGTGAGTGTGCTCTCTCTGTCTCTCTCTCTCTCTCTCTCTCTCTCTCTCTGAGAGTGTGTTGTGTATCTCTCAGTCTTCTAATCAAAGGTGGGTATAACAGCCATGCAATAAGAATACAGTAATGTGATGGTTTATATTTATTTATTTGTTTGTTTGTTTGTTTATTTATTTATTTATACAGTTGTGCCCAAAAGTTTACACCCTCCAGCAGAATTTCTGATATTTTGGCCTTGTCTAAAGCAAAAATGAATGATAACACAAAAACCTTTTTATAACTCATGGTTAGTGGTTGGTGAAGACATTTATTGAAAACAAAATTAGTTTACCCTTTTTAAGTCATAATGACAACAGAAACTTCAAAAATAAGTTCAAAAGTTTAAACACTCTGGTGATTTTGTCCTGATAACATGAACAAAATATGACACAAATGTGTTTGAATGTCTCCTAAAGGTAACCACCCTCACATGTGATCTATTCACTTATAATCAGTGTGTGTGTGTGTGTGTGTTTAAAAGCTCAGTGAGTTTCTGAGCTCCTGACAGACAGGTGCATCTTTATTCAGTGCCGCACTGAAGTTTGAGGGTTCTGAGTCATGAGGAAAGCAAAAGAATTGTCAAAGGATCTGCAGGAAAAGTTAATTGAACTGTTCAAAACAAGGAGGTGTTATAAAAAGATGTCCAAGGAACTGAGGATGCCAATAAGCAGAGTTCAAACTCCGATTAAAAAGTGGGACATGTTGGAATCTGTTGAAACCAAACTACAGTCAGGTAGACCAACAAAAATTTCAGCCACAAATGCAAGGAAAATTGTTAGGGATGCAAAGAAAAATCAACAAATAACTTCAACTGAAATACAGGATTCTCTGAAAAAAAAAATTCAGGATACACAAAAGAGGCACTTGAGAAATAAGGGGCTGCATGGTTGAGTTGACAGAAGAAAGCCATTTCTGCAGAAAGAATCGCTTACAAAACACCAAACAGCACAGAGACAAGCCTCAAAACTTCTGGAACTAAGTCATTTGGAGTGATGAGACCAAAAGTGAACTTTTTGTCCACAACCCTAAACATTGTTCCATTTGGAGAGGAGTCAACAAGGCCTATGATGAAAGGTCCACCATTCCTACTGTGAAACACGGAGGTGGATCACTGATGTTTTGGGGATGTGTGAGCTACAAAGGCTCAGGAAACTTGGTCCAAACTGATGAATGAAGGATGAATGCAGCATGTTATCAGAAAATACTGGAGGAAAATTTACACTCATCAGCCCAGAAGCTGCACATGAGACGTACTTAGACGTTCACACATGACAATGATCCAAAACACAAGCCAACCTGCCATTGGCTACAGCAGAATAAAGTGAAGGTTCTGGAGTGGCCATCTCGGTCTCCTGACCTTGATGGCATCGATCCAGTGCGGGGAGACCTCAAACCTGCAGTTGACGCAAGACAGCTCAAGAATTTACAGGAACTGGAGGCTTTTTGCCAAGAAGAATGGTCAGTTTTACCATCTGAGAAAATAAAGACCCTCATCCACAACGAGCACAAAGACTTTCTAGCTGTCATTGATGCTAAAGGGGGAGATACAAGGGATCAAACACTGGAGTGTGTAAACTTTTGAAAAGGGCCTTTTTGATACTTTCTGTTGTCATGATGATCTTCACCAAACCTCTAACCATGAGTGATAAAAAGGTTTTTGTGTTATCGTTCATATTTTCTGAGAAAAGGCCAAAAAATCAGAAAATTCTGCTGGAGGATGTTAAGTTTTAGGCACAACTGTGTGTGTGTGTGTGTGTGTGTGTGTGTGTGTGTGTGTGTGTGTGTGTATGTGTGAGCATGGATGTATGTGTGTGTGTGTGTATGAATGTATGTATTTTTTATTTTTTTATTTTTTTATTTCATTTCATTTAAAGAGTGATAACAAGGAGTTTGATTTGGAGTCTTGTAACAGAGAAGTCTAATCTAAATGAACTCATTCAAAATTAATCTCGACAAAAGAGAAAAAAGCACCAGACCACAAAGAGGACATCATCAATAATAACACAAAAACAAGGACATAAAACTCTGTCTTCAAATGTACGTAAATTAAAAAAGGAAACAACAAATCTAAAAAAGGCAAAGGGAAATGTTAGGAGAATTTCTGGCGTTCCATGTTTTGTACCAATATCACTTTTAGAGGGTCAAAAATGTGCAACATTTACCTAAATCAGATATTTTTAGAATGTGTGATCTGTTTACTCTGCATCATGAAATTTAACCTTTTCTTGTCCTTTCAAAATTACCCTAACCCAAAATATTTTAACCATAGAATATTCTTATTTGCTCTGTTTTCATTCTCAATTTTCTCTCCTCTTTTAGTGCTTGGATCCGTTCATCATGGTTGGTGCTCTGAAGTTCTTCAGTTGTTCCAAGAAGCCACGGTTGGGTGCTGAAGCGGGCCGAGCTGATTTGACCAATGAGAGAGCAGTGTCAAAGGACTGGCGGTCACATGACATCAGGTAGCCAATGACCACAGCAGGTGCTCTCGAGACGCCTGCATTGCAGTGGACCAACACCACACCTTTCTGAGGAGGAAACAGGAACTTTAAGGAAGGACTCAAAGTTGCACTGCCCCTCTCTGAGCAGCAGAGGGCCCTGAACACTAACAAGCCTCATCACTGACATGCTCTTTAGGTCATACATCTCTGTTTGTGTCTTTGAAGTCTCATTAGTGTCTCCATTAGTGCCTCTGTTTTTTCCTCACATAGAAGTTTTACTCAGCAGCTGTGTTGGATGAAGAGATGAACTTTTACAAAGATGTCGCAGAGCTCCATGAGACCGAAAGCAATCTCTTTGTGAGTAAGTTTGCCAAAGTTCACCCCACAAAGTAAAGATCAGATCAAATGTTGTTAATGCCTCCATTCTCAGAGACAAAATCCAAAAGCCTGAGTTAATTTTGCTCTTAAAAATGTAAAAAAAAAAGTAAAAATGTCTTTTTAGACTTACTACATGCAACATTTCCCAGACCAGTCCAGAAAACTAGCCTGTTTCAAGTTATCTAAAGACAAATATGATGTCTGAATTGCTTGTAACAAGGAGAAAAAACAATCTGCCAGTGAGGTCAGAAAAATGTTTCATCATTGAGACATTGTCCTAATTTCAAAAAACTTGATGAGCAAATTTTTCTTACCCCATTGTCAGATTATTTTACTCATTATTTTACTCAATTCAGACATCATTTTGTCTATTAATATCTTGAAATAAGACATGTTTGTGGGTTTGTCAGTCAAATGTGGCTGATATCAACTAAATACTAAAAATAAGAGACAAGCACAGATCTTGGTTATTTGTTTGTAAACCCAGTCCATAAAATATGAAAAAGTAGGGTCCAACACAAACAATAACACCAAGAACTCAGCGTGTCCATCACTCTGTGCTTCAGTCACATGATTCTGTTGTTGTCATGACCGAGTCATCCCCAGCCAGATGGCCTGCAGGGTAATGTGACCCAGCCTTTCAAAGTAAAAGCATCAGTTTGATTGTAGGGACTGGAATTACCATTACACACATATACAAGCAGAAACATTTCATCAAGAATATACACACACACACACAGAGTTAGACATCATAATGAACACACACTTCCTGTAATAACACACCCCTAATGACTGCCTAATGATCACTGCATGTGTATGTGTGTGTGCGTGGTGTCATGTTAGGGTGAACTGCAGGCTCTGCTGCTAAAAGCTTGTATGACACTGAGATCTGATCTGTGTGCAGTTTAATAAAACATGAGCAAAACTAAACATCTATTATTTAAGACAGAGGAGTAGGAGGGAAGAGGAAGACGTTACGAATTTGTGTTGCCTCATTTTAAGACACTAACATCAGAGTTCTTGTTCCCAAAAATCCCTCTCCTTGATGCATTTGATTTTTTTTCTGGCCTGATCTGGTCATTTGTTTAAGCTGAGCTGGAGCAGCTCTCACCTTTCTTTATTTCCAGTTTTCTAGAAAGGGAGAAGAGGGAGAAAAGAGATAGGTTTCACCCTCATTTTTAGGCTCTTAACACTTAATCAAGAAGCTTTATGATGCAAATCATTTGGTTTCACTTGAGCTGTTGCAGCTCTCACCCTCTTTTATTACCAGCAGAGTTTCTGGTGTGTTTGAAATTCTCAGCTCTTCTCGTTTCTATGAACAAGACTGTTAATGCTGCAGCTTCTCAGATCACTCAGGGTGTTACCTCGCTACGAGCCTGCTGGATGAAGTCGCAGCATTCCTTCATGTGAAGAAGAACATCAGCGTCTGGATGATCCATGATGCTGACAGTTTTATAGATGAAGAGGTCAGGGAACACGTTCTCCACCCCAAAGGCCACGTTCAGGATGTGGGACACCTGCCGAGGAGGAGGAAGAGGAGGAGGAGGAGGAGGAGGAGGAGGAGGAGGAGGCTCTATCATCTCACTGTCTACTTCACAACAAAAACTTCCAGATATATTATTGTCAAGTCTTACCTTGTGTTTTCTCAGAGTGCCAAAGTCATGTGCAGCATCTTGAGAACCTACATACACACACACACGCACACAAACACACACACACACACACACACACACACACACACACACACACACACACACACACACACACACCAAATGTACATGAACACATTGTGAACATTGTGTCAAGACATTTTGAGATGTCCCATCTCAGAAAAAGTAACTCTGACATCATATTAATATCATACACATTTTATAACATCCTTCTGGAGAGACTAACCTCTAGTGAAGTCACTGAAACCCTTGGATTGCTTTAATATTTTGTCTTCAGCTGCACCCATTTTTGGATGCCCCTTGTGTTTTCCATTTGCCTCCTCTGGCCAAATGGTTTGTGAATTCAACATCTGTTTTTACTGTTATACAAAAGTTAGCTTGAGATGCAAGTTACTGGTTAGTGAGTAAACCAGTCCAGGGAGCTGTCCACGGTGCTGAACCAGACAGCCGCCCCCCCCTGCAGAGCGTCTACTGCAGGTCACAGAGTCATGTCTGTTCCACCTGAGAGCAGGTGAGCCCAATAGATAAAATCCCCCCCATGTCTGGACTCATGTTACTCAGAGCTGGATGCGTTGGTGGACTGAGGGTGACTTCCAGGGCAGGAGGGAAGTGGTGAGAGAGGGGTATTTAAATCAAGAAGAGTGGCTGCTGTTGACTTCTTTTTTACTTGAAAAAAAAACACTTTTGAAGCTTATGTTCTTTCTGATACTTTTTCGCAGAATTGAGTCCAGATTTTTACAACAAAACTTGATTCTTCTCTATAAATTGTGCATGTTAAAGCAATTAATTTCAAAATGATGGCTCACGCTGTACATGGAGTCTCCAAAGTCTCCCCCCAAACCACCCACTCAAATATTCTTCCCTTTTCCCACACCTTTCCCATGTTCTTTCCCACAAAAGCTGAAGCAAAATTACTACATATTGTCTCTGTGTCATTGTTTCACTCACCCAGCAGCAGGTATGGTTTGACCGAGCCAACCTGAACGTCCCACGAAGTGTCAGGAACGTACCCCAGTGTGGTCTCCAGGGGGACGGGGTCTTCAACCACTGTGATCGTTGAACCCTTCCAGGTCTCGATGATGCGACGGCCGCTCAGTGAGGTCACTCGGGTGCACTGCTTCCTGAGGCGCGTGCGAGGGAAGCTTTGGATCTCCTCCGTCAGGGACTGCATGGCTGGAGGGATGATGCAGGGACCAGATCTGAACCTGAGAAGACTTTAAAGGGATGCAGATGATACTTGATTATTTCAAGAGTGAGATCTGTACCAAGTGCTGCTGTTCTGTGGCAATCCAGTCCGGGGTCTTCATGTGAACAGTGTGCATGTTTAATCGTTGTTTTGTGCCTCAGACAGACAGGTCCTTGGTTATTGGATATTCTTGTCTTTTGTACCTTAATTAATCCCTGAGAAATAAAATCTTAAGTCCTCTGAGCAGCATGTGAAGTGCTTTCTTTGTTTTTGAAGTAGGAGGCCGTTACTAAATTTAGACTCTCTTTTCACCTTCCCTGGATCACTTACAGGTGGATCTGAATGCTTGAATGCTGCAAAGCTTTTAATCAGATCCTTTAAAGTTCTCATGTGACACGACCTTTCTCTTTTTCTGGCTCTCCATCAGACTGAGGATCCAGGTCGTGATAGTGATGGTGAGCACTTTAAGCAGGCTCACTGTTTCAAATTCATCCAGGAGCTGCTACAGATGTATGTTCCTGCAGCAGATCTCTGAGCAAGTGTTGTATTTCTGCTACATTACAAGACTTACTGAAACTTTTCCTTTTTGACTTAAAAGCTGTATGAATAACAGTAGAGAGCATAAGATGATCACTAAGACAGCTGAAGTGGAATGAAGCAATAAAAAAAGAAAAGAAAAGGGTCAAAAATGTGACATGATGCGCTAAATTCAAGTGTGTATGTGTGATGCAGTGTGTGTGTGTGTGTGTGATAGAGACCTGTTTCAGCTGTGGTCCTGCTTGGTTATGTGTGGTTGAAGGTTTCTGCCGATAGTCCAATTTACAGTCCAGAAATAGAGTAGCTAAAAAGTTTGCAGAGAAGAGATGAATATATCATTTTCTTGTCCAGAAGTGTGCTCCTGATTATTTTTTACTGACTAAACCTGGTCCATGTTGGTTCAGGTCCAGAGCTGTCCTGGTGTCCTGAGCTGCAGTCTGCCTAAACTGAGTTAAAGTGTGAACAGACCGACTCTGCTGGAGGTCGCTCTGAAGTGCTGCTGTGCAAGATGAAACCTGCAGTCTGTCACTCTGCCACTAGAGCTCCATGATCATAATAAGTCTCTCAGTGAACAATACAGACTCAAAACAAAGTCGCTTTGATTTTCAGTTTAACAATCAGCATATCTGCAAATATGGTGTGTAAAAAAAGAAAAAAAAGAAAAGAAAAAACTTGCAAGACTACTTTAAGTTGTGATATTAGATATGGAGGTTGTGGTTTCCTTTTTGGTCCACAAGAGGGAGTCACAACTCAGCCTATGTGAGCTGCTGAAGTCTTTAAAGAGCCCCCCCCCCCTCATCTTAGATTGAAGTTTTCTCTTGAATCTCTCTAATTTGATTTCAAAAACCTTCACCATATCACAGGAACTCAACCTTAAATGTTCAAAAGTTTGAGTCAAAGATAATTGGTCGTCCTTAAACCAGGATGGTGTGGAGTCAAAGAGCAGATTAACCCTCACACTGTTTTCGCCTCTGCAGCAAAACCAGTAATTGCTGCAGATTAGTTTCAATTTTCTACCAAACTGACACACACACACACACACACACACACACACACACACACACACACACACACACACACACACACACACACACACACGACAGCTGCACTCTTATTTATGTTGGACAAGAATCTGGTAGTTTCCAAGAATATTTCCAGTGTGAGGAAGAGAGAGAGAAAGAGTTTCTGAGTTTCATGCTGAAACTGGAGCTTTTCATCTTCCTAACAAACTTACACACTCACAAACACACACACACACACACAAGAACACTTAAGTATGCTTATGCAAAGGGAGAGAGAAGGAGGTCAGGTTTCCACAGAAGTTTGTTTTGAGTTTTGAAAGAGAAGAGGAGAGGAAACACAAGATGATCGGAAAAAAGAGGAGAGGAGGGAGGGAGGGAAGAGCCACCAAAAGGAAACAAGGAGAAGAGAGGAGTTTTGAATTTTCAGTGGGTAGAAGAGAGGAAAGGAAACATTTGGAATCAGGGGGAGAGATAGAATTATGAACACTTAACTCTACCTCCAGTTTGCTCCCTGGGATTTTTTAGTTTGAGGCACAAAAAAGAAACAATAAGGGAAATACGGAGGAGGAGGAGGATGGAAGTGCTGATTCACCCTACTTTGTGTGTGTGTGCTTGTGTGTGCTTGTTAATGTGTGTGTTGTGTTCCACCAATGAGCATCTCCTGCCAGACTAAGAAGGGGTCTTTACGTCACAAACAAACACACTGTTGAGATGAAGTCATGAGAACGGAGAGGAGAACAACTTTTGATGGAAGGAAAAAAAAGAAGAAGAAGAGAAGGAAGAAGGGAAGGAAGGAAGGAAGGAAGGAAGGAAGTACAAGAAAGTGCTGACTCAAACATCTGCATGTTGATCCATGAGTCAGAAAATGTGTGTGTGTGTGTGTGTGTGTGTGTGTGTGTGTGTGTGTGTGTGTGTGTGTGTGTGCTCGGACATGGGAAGATGGGAAGCTCCTCCAACATCTGACAACCATTAGCACCCCCCCCCCCCTCTTTCTTTCTCTCTGCAGCTTCATTTTCAGCTTTAGTGAACCAATAACAGGAGCTGATGATGTGACAAACCTGCTGGGGTCAAAGGTCAACCCTCAGCTAACCTACCAGTACAACCTGGGATGGAAAATAGCTCAGTGGAGAGATCAGGTGTGCAAAGCCAGTCAGTTTTCTAAAATTTGGGGTAATAACTGTGCTCGTGTGTGAAAAGAGCTGCAGATTTATCTCCTTTAGTGGACTTCAAGCAGCTGTGAGGAGAATCTGTATCAGAATCAGAATCAACTTGAAGCGCCAGGTATGCTTGAATTTACATGAATTTGTTATGGTATACTGTGCTCTCTTGTACAAGGTAATGGTGAGGCATAAAAGGTCAAATAATAATTAAAATAATAAAAAAATTTCACATAAATTATTATCAACAACTATAAAACAAAAGAATAGCAAATAGACAAGATTAATATTTACAGGCTAAAAATATGTTTATAGTGCAGTGGAGAGTAGTGCAAGAATGCAGATATTAAATGAGGTAGTTAACAGTTGCATAGTGGGTTGTATAAAAACAATGTGTTTATACACCGTACTGTTCAGGGGTCCCGGGTTCTGAAAAGCAGAATGTGAAGTGGACTGTTTGCAGTGAACTGCAGTGACTCACTTCAGCCTGAGGACTTGAACAAAATGTATTTGTTAAAAAAGTGAAAGTGAGAGGAGAGCGGATGTTTTTAACTCTACTTTTCTTTGTTGAAGACAACTTTTTACCAGATGCAACCCAAAGAGGAAAGTCAATCAATCAAAACTTTATTGTAAACCAGAAACTTTTTTGATAGAATGAATGTAGCACAAAATGCTTTAGGTCAGATTAAAACCAAGCGGCAACCTCCGGGCTGAAAAAATGAGACAACACAGAAGTGCTAAAAAGCTGCTGTACCTCGAGTGACCGCTTGAGGCTGGCTCCAGAAGCACCGGAAGTCCTGTACAAGCAGACGGGAAAAAGGCCATTTTCAGAGCCTAAATCAGCGTATTTAAAGCCTGGTACAAACTCTGTCTCCCGTCTGGATCGCTAATTTCGCTTACGGCACAAACTGTGAGGGGGGTGATTTTTTTTTAACTCGGCCGTTTGGAAGATATTAGGACTAAGAGCTAATCCAATCAGAGCCACAGCTCAGATCACGTGATTGACGGGCGCCCAATAGCTGTGAGTTTGGGCACTCGTCATTCGTCCCATTTCCAATATGGCCGCGCCCGTCGTTTAGCCTCAAAACGGAGCTGCAGTAACAGACAGGTGACGTCACGGAGACTACGTCCATGTTTTATACAGACTATGATTAAAACTAGCCCTGCATGCCCCCCCAACCCAACCACCCCCACCCCACACAGTCCACAGTCACCAGTGATATGCAGTCTCACCAAGACACCCCCCTTCCTCCTCCTCCCCCAGGAACCCATATGTCAGGTGCCCCGTACCCAGAGTCTACCCCCACCCCACCCCCCCCACCCCCCATGCAGAGGGCTCCACAGAGGAAACAATGGAGGTCCTAAAGATGATAAAAGGATAAAGTAAAATAAAAAGTTGAAAGGTTGGAAAAAATAAATTAATAAAAGTGTTCATTAAAAGTAAGATAAGATACAATGAGTAAGAAACCTGAGCTACAGAAAATGATGGAGATAAAATAAATCAATATTAACTAAATGCTAAGCTAAAAAGGTGGATCATGAGCTTGCTCTTAAAAACATGAACGTTCTGTGTGGCTCTGAGCTCCTCTGGCAGACTGTTCCACAGACGGAAGCTGTGATAGTGGCATAAAGTCTTATCAACAGTCAAATAGTTGTTTGAAACATAACAACAAGAAAACTTTGTAAGTTCGTAGTGTAATTTAGCAGCCTGAGTCATTTAGCGGCCTGGTCACTTTACTTGATTTTATTAGTGCCTTAAATTTTCTGTTTATAAAGCACTTTTTGCCACCATCTTGGATATGAAAAGTGCTCTATGAATAAAGTCTGATTGAATGATAAGGTGCTCTGAGACCTATCTGTACCATGTAACGACAAGGAATCCTAGTTATGTCTTACCAGTACTCATCGACAAAGGAATGCAAATGTAACCTGGCTCTTCACTTTATTGATAAACTATCAGGTTTACACAGATCACTGTTGTGTGACTGCTGCATGTGGACAGGAATGAACATAATCACAAACAGCTTAGCCGGTGTTTCAGCTTTTACCTCATAAATTAGCCTATAGCCCATGTTTTAAGAATAATAATAATAATAATAATAAACTTTATTTGTATGGCACTTTTCAAACACAAAGTTACAAAGTGCTTTACAGGCAATAAAAACAACAGTTCTCAGGGAAACAGTTCCAGTAGAATCAGCCAGCAGAACAGGCAAGAGAACACAAGAACAGGATCAGTTAAAAATGACGATTAAATATACACAATTAAAACAACAAGGTAGAACACGTTTGAATAAAGGAAAATGAAATAAAAAAGAAAATAAAAAGCCTCAGCTAAAATCAGGGAAGGCTCTCCAATAAAAGTATGTTTTAAGAAGCAATTTAAAAGAGGTTACTGACTCAGCAGATCTGATTTCCTGTTTTAGCCTTTATCCTGTGTTTAAGCCTTTAGCTTGTGCTCAAGCACTCTCCTGTTTAGCTTTCCTCCGCTCTTCTGTCCCTTTTCTGTCCCGGTCTAGCTCCTATTTCCACCATTACCACTAAATAAATCACAGAAATTGTTTTCAGGGGAGGAAAAAGACAGATCCCTCTTCTCACTGCTAAACTTTTTCAGCTGGTGTGGTGTTGTTATAGAGACTTCAATATGCTGTAAATCCATCTGGTCCAATCCGACCCAAGGAATTAGCATTTAGAAATAACCTTTTTTAGTGCTGATTATTCTATTTTAAGTTGTGGATTGTGATCAGGCATACATCTAGAGATGAGACTTTTTCAAGATCATTTCTAAGTCTCCACAGTCCCTGTAACTATCTGAATTAATCTGAAGTGCCTCAGGCTGCAGCTTTAAATCAATGCATCACTTTGCGGTTGTATCCTGTCAGTCAGATCTGGATAAAAATCTGACTGATATCATTTTTCTACCCTTGTCTTTGCACTGAAGCCGTGTCAGAGAGCTAAACGATGTCAAATCCACTGACTTAATGAGGTGTAATGACCCGCACACCAGTGAGCTCCTCACAGCTTTACTGGTATTTACTTTTCATCTAAAAGGAATCTAACTTTATGCATGGAGGATAAGAGGAGGAGAGGAGCTGAAGGAGGACAGGAGGAGGGAGTTTTGGAGGAGGAGGAGGAGGAGAGAAGGAGGTGAAAGTCTGAATAAGAAAGCGGCTCCTCCCGCCTCCTCGAGCTGCCTGCAGACCGGACAGCAGCAGCCGCAGAGAGGTACCACTCCGCCGCAGAAACGCGTCTGTGTTTGGATCTAACTCTCCGTCACTTCTCCCTGACTCCTCCGTGACTCCGCCGGCCCTCCGTCATGCTCTCCCCGGGGCTCTGCGTGTCTCTGCTGGCCGTGTCCTGCGCGCTGTGTCCCGCTGCGGTCCGAGCGGCGTCCTGTGAGTCGGTGCGGATCCCCCTGTGCCGGTCCATGCCGTGGAACATGACCAAGATGCCGAACCACCTCCACCACAGCACGCAGGACAACGCGGTGCTGGCCATCGAGCAGTTTGAGGGGCTGCTGGGTGAGTCAGGCCAATTAACCCCCAACTAATCCTCTCATGAACTTTGACTCTGATAATGTGACAAAGTGAGTGATCAGATCCAGAAAATATCATTAGAACTTTTTTTGTTTATCGATTGTGTTATTCACAAAGCAGTCAAGTTTTCACATCATTTCACTCTCATGCATTCTTTTAGACTTATGAAGTTGAAAGCTTAACTTCTCAAGTAATGCATTGATTGTTTTTTTTATATCATTTGTTGGGTTTTTTTTTTGTTTTTTTTTTAGGTATTTTTATGTCTAACTTAATTTCTGAAACACACAAAAGATAGAAAATGTTTGGGGAAAATACATTTGAATAGGTCTGGAAATAGTCAAATGATTAAGTTTTAAATATTTAAAGCATGATGTTGAACTCTTTGTGGACTTTATTTATTTACAGCTTAATGCATTGTCCCTTAAAATTGTGTTCGTTGTTGCTGGTGCAATTTTTGGTGACATTCTAAAGAAATGCATTTGTGCAAACACCTGTTACTGCACTGGCTGAGAAGTGCAAACCAAAATTACAGTTTGAAACACTTTCACAAGCTTGAAATAAATCTACATTTTACAGTTATAAAAAAATTAACAAAAGACTTTTACCAAGGACAAAACAAATGTACAATATGCAAACATGTTTACAAGCATTTGGACAGATTTACAAATGGCAGAACACTTTTACAAGTCCTGAATTTTTTTTTTTTTTTTTTTACAAAAAACAAGATTATGACAGAAAGGGAATGTACTGAATACTGTATGTGACCTGGAAGTGATTACTTGAGGGGTAAATCAGTTTGTGTTGACAGAAAGTGTTGAGTAAAGAAGATGGCAATTTACAGAGTTTAAACCAGTTTGGAAAAAATGTATAAGAGTATTTTGTCTGTTCAGCCCAATTGAGCTGCTTGAGCCGCAGTCCTCAGGTAATCACTGCCAGGTCACATGCAGCATTTAGAACACCTGTAAAAGTGTTTGCATGTTGTTAACTTGTTTTAACCTTTGCTAAAGTGTTTTGTTATATCAAGTCAGTCATTTTTAAATAAAAAAATTTCATAAAATGCGAATTTATTTCAAGTTTGTAAAAGTGTTTCAAACTTAATGGTTTTGGTTTGCACTTCTCCATCGCCGTTTGTTACCACTGAGAAGACTTTTGAGTTGCACCTGTTCCCACACGGAAGTTTCCTGAGTTCAAAAGTTCACCATTGCTTCAGAATAAGGTTTGGGATTTCAAAAGGGAACATGAAGTCAGGTTGAAAGCAACATGTCCTCTTTCAGTCTGCTGCATCTTTAAACACCATACCTGTGCATGCTCAGGTGAGATCAGATGGGCTTCTGAGCCCCCCCCACCCCCACCCCCTCAGTCTGGATGTCAACCTATGAGGCTGAGTAAGAAAGTTTCTCGGAGTTGGAGCAGAGAGAGATGTACTCTACTCTTGAAGACCTGCACAATAATCCAAAACCTGAGCTTAAAATTTTATGGTTAAGTCAAATCTAACCCTTAAGTATCACGGCTGAGCCCTGCACAGAGTAGTTACTGAAGGATTCTCCTTCTCCTTCTACTCAGTGAAACACTTTCTGTCGCAGCAGAGATGAACCATAACTCTTCTCCCCGCCTGAGAAACAGGAAACTTAAAACCATCAGTTCGTGTAGAGAGCATGGAAACATTTTTGTGGAAACATCTTTCTGATTAGTTTACTTAGGAAGGGAAAAACTTGGCTCCTGCAGCAGCTCTCAGTGATAGAGCAGTCTTTGCTCTGAGTTACAGCCCTCTGCAGGTTTCTGCTCTGACTGCAGTCAGTGAGGCACTACCTGCTCAGGGGGAGCTTCAAGTGCAGAAAAAGCAGCCCACCTAGCAGATTAAAGTCCAGGAAAACACTCCTGATGGTCCCTCATCCTGTGTCAGCCTCTGTTTTACCTCCTCCTTTAGAAAGAATGTCGGAATAAAGTGAAATCACTCTGTTCCAGCTCTCCAACAAACCGGCCAGTACGGAATGTGAAAAGCTTTGTGTGGTTTTGAGAAGTGGAGCTGATAATGCTGCACGTTCGGTACACACACACACACACACACACACACACACACACACACACACACACACACACCCGCACATACACACATACTTCCTTATGTCCTCTTTGGGG
>RPOG01001296.1:57646-157529 GCA_008086565.1 Thalassoma bifasciatum
ACACACACACACACACACACACACACACACACACACACACACACACACACGCACATACACACATACTTCCTTATGTCCTCTTTGGGGGCGCACATCAAAACACCCTACTTTTGGGAGCACCACTTTCTGAATGGTTTAGAGAGATGCTAGCAAGTGGGATGTATCACCAGGAATACCCAGATTATGAAAATCACCTCAGATTTTAGTTTAAAACAACATTTGTCCAAATAGAATTTTACCTTGAGATTGGGGACAAATAATTTTAAAGTCAATTTTGGGGACTTTAACTGTACACAGATACACAAACTCATAAAAGTCACTTTTAGGTGCCTCAAATTCCTTTGGGGACAAAAATCTATAAAATTAATTTCAGCATGCATTTTTGCCATGTTTGAGTTATGAGAGTATTCAACCCTCAAATTCAGTCTCAACACTGCTCCTGAGTAGCTCTTGACATCTAAAGAAATGCACTAACTTTTTCTTATTCAACTTATTCAACATAAACCAAAACAACCGAAGGACAATGGCTTCACTAATGGCCAACCCTTGCCATATTAAGTTTTATGTTGGCAGGACTATCAACAACAGTTGGGATTCAATAAAATTCTATCAGAAACACTTTGTTCTAAATAAGATTTAGACTCAATATGTTAGCCACATTGGCACCAGAATCAAATTGGCATAAAAATAAACATCACCCAACAAACTAAGGTATGCTGTCAAAATGTGTTTTACTAACACAGTTTGTGAACATCACGTACAACAGAGGAAATAGAAACGCCCTTAAAATTGCAGATTTTGTACAGGGGTCAAGAATTTGGCTAGCTGGACAGCTGTCAGTAAAAATAATTGACTGTAGAGCTCAGGGAAACCAATATCTGTGGCTACAAACATACAAATGGCTCCATAATTTACCATTCAGGTAACAGGAGGGGCCAGCCTCAAAGTGCCACTATTTTGTATACAGAAAAAGGTTTAGATAACAAGAATACTTAAACTAACAGCGTACATCAACATGTAAACTTACATGTACACTTTAAGGGAACACTTTAACAACAGAAGAGTTCGAGATTTTATCCGTTAGCTAAGTAACAAGCCAAGTCTATTTCTTCCAAAAGAGAAATATAAAATGAACAATGATCTGAAAAGCAACAAAAACTATTGTTTAGAACAAGCCTTTCTCTTCAAGGCAGTGATTCGATTTCTGACATAATTTTTTACACCAGTCCAGTTGCGGTCTCTCAGTGCGTCGGGCTCTGCATTGATACACCGCAGACAGTCAATCTTTTGTGGTACCTTGCAAGTGCGTATGAAGTCCGTCATGTGTCTTTCCACAGCACGTACCTCACGGTCATCCCACTTACGTTTAGAGTTGTCTCTGTTAAGAGGTGTCTGTGAAATCACTATAAAGAAAAGAGAAAAGGTGATGTCAAGTTACCCTTCTGTCAGTACCAATGTTAAATTTGAAAGGACAACAGCTGTCAAGTGACAAAGAATGTAAGATCATGAGTAGCAGGTTTTACTCAAGGTTATAATAGTTAACCAAAACGAAACTGAAAACAAAAACTAAAATTTAAAATACACTGTAGTTAACTCAAACTAATACAAACTAGATGAGAAAACAAAAATGATAAGTAAACTAAAACTGTATCTTGTGTTTACAAAACTAACCAAAACGAACTAAAATTACAGACAAAATGTCCTTCATTATCGTTTTTGACAATATTTATTTGCCTTTACGATTTAAATTAATCTGACACATTTTCCCAACCAATTTTACAACAGTTTTGGGCAGTTGTTAGCGCTGTACGGCACCATCATAGCGACGTACTGGGACGTACTTGTTTTCTGCACGAACTGTGGGTCTTTTTTCAAACTGCCCCCTGCACTCTCCCTATCCACTACCCCTCTGTTTGCACGTCCTCGAGGGTCCGCCATAGTAAGGGACATCCCAAACCGATTCACGGGGAGGGGTAGTGGGCTGGAAAACCCTCCACAAGCGAGACTGCACGGATGCCGACTTGCTGAACGCAAGCAGTGCTAAAGTGTGTCCGGTGACACCCATGGAGGGAGCAACATACAAATGTAAGTTCCACCCAAGTGCCTGCACAAAGTCTGTTTGAAATTTTACTTTTTATTAATTTTATAATTAATGTACATCATACATTCATATACAAGGTCATTAAAGCTGTCAACGCAAAAACTCTGTTAAACTAAGACAATATTTCATGATTGTCGTCCAGATGTTTCCAACTTTAGTTGTACATGTCACTGACTATAAAATTAAGGCCTACCCTGCATTAGTCCTACAGTTTATATGATTAAATGTTTTATATTTACAAGGAATGTAACAAAAACCAAATAATTCATAAAAATGAGAGTGTAAAATGAAAGGTCTTCAGTAAGAAAAAGAATAATAAAGAATAAGTGAAATAATTGGTGTTATCCTATGATAAAACAAAAAAGTTTTTTAATTACCTGAGATACATACAGGCTGATCAAAATCCTGCTGCAGAAAGGTTCTCTGCCAATATTTAGGCCATTTCTTATTTTATTATCTACTTGTGATTATTTTTCATGGACTCAAATTAGGAAAAATAGCCTAGCTGCTTTTTGCTTCTCTGACATTAAAACATATTTAAATTTACAACATAACATACCATCAGGGTTCAAGTTCAGTCTCAAAATATTAACAATAAATATTATTATGCCAGGGTTTAAAATATGTTGGAAACTTTTAATAAATTGACCTTACATTTATTATGCATTAAAGGACAATTTTTTTTATTCAATCTCATATAATTTAATAAAGATGAACAAAATCAATATCCAGAGAGATTTTTTTTACAGAATGCGTTAGCAACAAAAGTACAGAGGCTCACATTTCACTGTTGTGTAATCAAACGTAAAAGACGCCTTTAACCTCTGCACCTCTGGAGGATCTCATCTGCTCATGTTTCAGTCATTGCTGGATCAATGCAAAAACTGCCGCTCATGCAAGATACCGCTACGAAACCATGGCAACATACACTTCCTGTTTCCACCTGAGGGAGGGAAGTTTTATTCCAAAGCTTACTGCTGTAGTCCTACCCTTCACCGTCATGAAGTGGACTACATTCAGCTGCAGGTGTGACTCTGTGATGGAGTGCACTCCATTACAGAGGGGGAGTGTGTAGGGCCCGGTCTGAAAAAGACCCTTCATGTGTTGTTGGAACAACTTGGAAGAAATTGCTAAAGTTAGGAGGAGGAGGCAGTGTCCCATTTGGGATTGTTTTGAGTATGACAGTGAAAAAAACGAATGCAAATGCCTGGCGGAAATTAAACTGGTGAGATATGTGGAATTTTATATAATTTATGTTATATNAAGCGGGGTGAGACAGGCTTCCATGTCCTTGTTGAGTTCTGACTTTTTCCTTGCCATGAAAGTGGCCAACTCCATTCTTGACACCTCTCCTTCTCTTCTTCTGTTAAAAATGATCACCTGTGCCAGCGTCACTTTGGCAAGTGTCGCATAGCTGTTTGCAGAGGGACAGAGTTTCAGCATTCTTTCAGCATCATCTTTAACCTTCTCCATGTGAGAGTCCAAACATTTGACATCTTCAGTGAAAGGTAAAATTGGTGGTGCATTCCACTTCAGCTCTTTCATAGTGGTTGTTGCGCCTCTGGTTATCAGTGCCTTCCATCTGAAACTTTTAATGGTCTTGAATTCACGAGCATATTCCACCAGGCTGTCATTCCTGTCAACTGTGGACAGATTGTCAGTCTCTACCAGCTCACAAAGTACACCCAGACTGTGGCCAACTTTTAGGGCTAAGGAAGGTGTGCGAAATGTGTCGTTCTCTGTGTTGTACCCAGCCAACTCCTTCACTGCAGATATCACACTGTTGAAGTTGGATGGATATATGAGTTCCTCTGCTTTCCGTATAGGAGTTTTCTTCTGAGCAACTACTACTAGTCGGCCAAGCTCTCGAAGTCTTTGTCTTATCAAGTCATGTCTGTTCTTTCTTGACCCATTTAGATCAAAGAGGTGTTGTCCAAACTGCAACAGAAGTTTGTCATTTTGGATCGTCCGAGTGACCTCGTCATAGCTCATGCAGGAAAGGACACTCTTCAAGCCCTCACTGATCTCTTGAACAACAGCAGTTTTAAGGGCACATTTGGATCGAACTCGCTGCTTCCCAGTCCTGGATTCATCATCGGTTTTTTCTCGTGCTGGACAGATTTTCATGTGCTTCCACAAAGTCCTCTTGGCATAGAGTCCCTGACAATGAAAACAATGAATAAACTCAACAGCAGATCTAGCTTTTCGAGGTCTGTAGCAGGCCTGGAGCTCTCCTTCTCCCTCACTTACAACATGAGCATTATAGGCAAAGTTTCCGCGCCGTCTCAGAATATTTAATGCATTGTGTCTCTCTTTTGAGTTCTTTGGATGTAGAACTGCTCTGGCAACCTCTGGTACATTTCCGTGCACAGCTTCCAGGTGTCGTGCAATTTTTGAAGAAGGCTTGAGGCAATAGAGACAGTAGTTTCTTTTGTTATACACTCGACGACTTCCAGATTTTGAGGGAGGGCATACTTTGATTGAGTCAGAAAGAAGTTGGACTCTGCTTTTTTTTGGAGTGCTTGACTTGATCTTCTCCAAATGAGATGAGTTCTTTCTCTTTCTTGGAGTGTTGGAGTTCAGTTTCTTAGGGTTGTGTCTGGCTGGGTTTTTCACAGGAGTACCAGAATCAATGGCTTGGTTTGCTGAAGATAAAAGGTGATCTCGCAGAGATAACAGAGGGTATTTTGCCACTGGAGGGGTTTCTGTGTCCTCATCAGGCTCAGAGTAACTTCCTTCAGTGTCTGGAACATAGTCTGAATCATTGTAGTCTGTGTGATCAGATTCATCAGGGGATTTTTCCTTATATGCAGTGGCCTTCAGGAAAAAAAAGCAAAGTTTATTGCACTGTGTAGATGGACTGCACTTTTTTTTACATAAACTTTCTCTCTTTTAGCTGTATGAGAGAAAACAAGGTACATTTACAAAAAAATTATTCAAATAATAGAGATAATTCACACATCAAACTGTACCCTACTGTTACGACTTAGGGTGCAACAGAACAGGTGTTTATCCTGCACCAAGTGAATATAGACATCATCACATTCCTATGACAAATACACTTGGCTGTCAAATGGCAAGAGAATTTGTGAGATTGTTACCATTCTAATCCATACTCCCCCACAAGTAAATTGCAGTAATGCACCTCAAAGCTGTTTTCCAACAATTTTTTACATAAATAGCAAAAGACAACCCAATAAATGAATACAAAGAAGATGACACTGTTGCACTATCGCAAATTCATGATACAGTGGAGCTGAAGGACACACCCACTGCTTTCAAATCAGCTCTGAGGGTTAGGATGCTGTGCTGGCATTGTTTGACAGAGTGAAAACATGTCAAACATGCTAACACATAGACAGCATCACTTACCATGTGTCAATCACTGGAACAAAGTGATAGAAAATTAATAAATTACATTCCTGCCAGTTTTAAGGTAGCTTCCCGATGTGAAAGTAAGCACGGCCAAAGAAACTAACAATGTCTTTAAATTACATTTATGTTTGTTTGTTTTTTGTTTTATTTTGTTTACATAAAAATCTGACACATGTAAGAGTATGCTCACTGCTTAATGCATTCCCAAACAAGGTGAAGCAGCTTGTTGTTTCTAAGCTCTTCACTTGCAGAACAATCTTTTTGAAGACTTTAGGTTTGCTAAATTTCAACCAATAATCATCAGTTGATAGTTAAAGCAGGGCTTAACTATTTCTGTTCTCTATGGCTTTAGCTAAGTTTAGTATCAGACTCTATAATCTGTAGTCATTTGCTTGGTCTCTTTATTGCATTTAAAAGGCAATTAATTTAATGAAACATTTTTTAAAATTTTCCTTTGTTTTATTGTCCTTTTACATCAAATTTTTAAAAATCTCAGCTTTAAGTAGGTCAAAAACACTAACTGCAATACTGTCAAACATTAATGAACCAAACTCATTCTAAACAGTGATGTGCTAAGGTAAACTGTGACTTCTGTATACTGTTACACCTTTACTTATTATTTGAGAAGAATACCTTTCTCTGTCGTAATGACTTCCATTTGGAGTCATCTGCTGAAAAATCCTCAGAATTTGGACAAGCTGACGATGATGATGATGAACACATAATAGGAGCTCTTATCTGACAAACAAAAAAGGATAAAACCATTCGAGTATGAATAAATCTTGTATAAAACAATAGGCAATACAGACCTTTAAAAGGGCATGATTTATGACAGTTTCCATTCATTACCATAATGATAAATCACACTTCAATCCTCATCCTGGATAATAACATTATGGAAATAAAGAAGAAAGTTTATTTCTGACCAACATTATGTAAATCGACACAATAGTGATAATTATAATTATGTTTTTATTAATGACGCCAAATGATAACACTGATATTATCCATATTGTGGAAAACTCCTGAAAACCAAATAACAAGCTAATGTAAAAATGCAGTAGTGTCACCTTTGTTGTTGCCGCTGGCTCTCCACCGTCCACTAGATCACAGGCCATTGTGGATTCATTCGCAGAAAAACTGTCTGATGAGGCTAGTGGCTAAACAAATCAAAATTTCTATTTCCAATACTCAAATTCAGTTTGCATTCAGAAAAAGGCAGATGTATAGCAACCCTTTCACTGCTATAATAATGCTCGATTAATTAAGAACATGTGAGTAATTGCAGACATTGGCTCCAGTCAGTTTTGTACATACTTGAATATCATCACACTCGTCTTCAATGGCATCATCCATGGGAGATTGTGAAGTCAGCTGAAGAAAGGAGAGAAAATCAACTAAAGCAAACATGATATTCTATTCAAGTACAATAACGAAACTTTCAGTAATAAGATAAGATAAGATAATCTGGTTAATACTAAACCAATTGTTATTAAAATCAAAATTTTGATAGTGCTTTACTCTTAAAATCAGCAAGTCATAAAAGAAGGCACAGTATCATTTTTTTTTCCTAAAAAAAGGAAAAATGTGTTCTGGAATCCCAGTGCACTTCAGCCAATCAAGATTGCGATTTCATAAGGATGTGGTTCTGTATCGTTGCTGAAGTCACAGAAAGCTGAATCCTCTTGTTCTGCATCTCTTTTATAGAACATTGCACAGAATCTATACTAAAAGCACTTTTGTGCCCAAAAATGCAAATGGTATGCCCTAAAGAAAAAGTAATCAGATTTATGAAACAGTGCCTACACACACCGGTACTAAATATTCTCTTTATTTTAACAGTCCAGCTGAAATTGTGTGCATATGGATCAGCCTTATATTTTGCCCTCTACACACACAAATTCACTTGGTCAAAACATTCAAACATTCCACAGTGATAATGCCAGGAGAAGCTAATCTACGGTTCCATACAGGGAATTGTGGTCATAACTGAGAGGAAGACAAAGAAAATAAGTCTCTGTATTTTTAGGGTCTACACTGATATACATTTGGTATTATGAAGTTCTTAATTTTAATTGTAAGTCAAAGCCATATCTGAGATGCCAAAAGTACATTTAATGAAAACAGACTCATCAAAATAAAATGCAAATGACTGCTTTCCCTGTTTGGATATACAGCTACAAATATATCAACCTGTAAATAAATTAAATATGCAATATTAAATAAAAATAAGCCTGAGAGTGAGAATGCTCCACTTCTTCATTAAAGAGGAAAATAATAAAAGACTGATTGAAATAGACTACAATGACAAATTTCAATTTGTACTTGACAAAACACAGCACTGCGTTGCTTCTGCAACTGGTTTTACATCAACAATTAATTGAATGATTGTCTTTTTAAAAAACAAAGTCTCTGTCAGTTGGCAGAGTGGGCATGGTAAGCACTTTGGACAGTGGAGATGCTTTATACTCTTTTAGTTCTTTAATTATTACTGTGTAACTTTCTAATCTCTCTTTGATATTGTAGACAAATCCAAATGTAGTACATGTAGTATTGGTATTCAGAAACACTGACCTTATTCTTAACCACATTTTTGACACTACAGGTGGGCTGGTTCTGTCCTCTCTCTATATCAGAGTTTGACAGCTGTAAGTTTCATCAGTTATGATTCCATGAGAGTTGCAAGACGATTGTGTACTGTGTACAACTCAGAAGTTGTACACAGTATATATGACTGAGTTGACATGGAACAAATAAGGTAGTGGTGTGGGCAAGACTTTAACCAAGGCTACAGAATTGTGCCTACACATAGACTTTACCACATCAGCATCTAAGTAGCAAGTTTTTTAAATTAATTCAGCCCTATTCTCCAGATTGTAGCTGTCATCAGCTACTCACGGTAGAGTGACACGTCTGATTAGGAGATTAAGTTGATTGAACTGAATAAGTACCAATACCTTCAAATTTACTTCTAATTTGATCATCATCATCAAATATTTACTAGCAAATATTTCAGCAGAATTTTGAAATTATTACTTCAAGTTCAGTTCCATCGTACACACAGGATATTTGATACTGCTGGGTTTGCAGTGAATCTTCTGGTAATACACATGATGAAAAGAGTTGGGCAGACAGCAATGTTCACATTACTCACAAGAGCATCCAGTTCTGCCAGTTCCTGAGCCAGCCGTGCACGCTTTAACAGTATTGCGGTATGCCGTCTTTCTTCAGCATTTCGCTGCTCCTCTGCAATTTTGTGTCGATTGAAGCATTCCTCATGGTGCTTTCTCAGTTTGGCCATTCGAGACTATGAGGACAGCAATTAAATTAGGTAAGATCTTGTTGAGCAAAACAAACACTACCTGGAAACAAGACACTTTACAGTCAAAAATGTGCAATGGTGTAATAGTGATTACATTGAAAGATGAAAAGTGGCTTTTATTTGCCCCTGGATTGCTGCTGTTGAAGTTGATCTTATCTTCCATTACTGATGTATCCACAGGACCAGATAACAGCTAAAAGACAAAAAGCATATATGTAAGCATGTGAGTGAAAACTGTTTGACCAATGTGAAAATGTATTAAACCGTAGACCCTATGCACTGTGTGAAGGAAAAAAAAACTGCTGGTTTCAGGTTGACAACATAAGTTGGTATGGGTTTGGCTCTAGAATATTGCACTGCATTGCTGATTATGAATTGCAATGTTTTGATATCCTGCAATCTGCACTTTGTGTATTGTGTATTTCTCACACTTGTATTTAACGCTCATTAAATTAAGTTCATGCTGTTCTCTACAGAAGTGGTTCTCCACCTGGGGTTGGGCGTGCCAGAGATCACAGGAAGTGTGCAAAACTTCTATATAAAGTATAAATTAGGAAAAAATTTGTTGAATTTCAATTTTTAAAAAAAATCATAGGAACAAGGGCACTTTATCTTTGAGTTTCAAACATTCGGTGGGGCATGATGTGAAAAGTTCATGTTCCAGCTGTATTTACCTGTTCGAAATGTTGGCTGCAGTCTCAATAGGTACATGAGACAATGTGATCCAAAACAGGGCGCACTATGAAATCAATATAACTGCATGCCCTATCACTAAACGAAGCGAGGAAAGCCGTCCTGAGCAGACATTCATGACACCAAAACATCTGAGAAACAGTTGTTGAGTACTTTGGGTTCTACACTGTGGATGGCAAAGTCACGAACAAAGATTAGGCTGTTTGACGACTTTGTAAAAAGCAGCTAATTGGTGTGGCTGCACTGCGTGATGGCTGCGCTGCAGCACTCAAGCTGATATGCACCCATTCTAGTCAATGTTCGTGTTTACACCAGAAGCACTGCAGCACATTTTAGCTTCATCCCAGAAGCGGCTCAGGGCTCCACAGACAACACGTAGCAAGTCTATTTACACAATTTACACAGAGCAGATCGAACGGGCAGGAAGTCAGACATAAAAAAGGGAGGTAGAAAGCAGTACATTTTTAAAATAAAACACCCTGACTCACAATCATAAAGACAGAGGGACAGAAAACTGTTTTACTACGTTGGCTGCTTATCCATGGTAGATGCACAAGAGCAAGGAAGGAGGACCTAATCAAAAAACATCTGAGCAAGTAAACATGATCAGGCTGGGAAAACACCCGACTACTGAAATGCTCCTGAAACGCATCTGGAGAGAACTTCAGTAGCACACATGAAGGAACAAAACCATGGACCAGCTGCTAATCAAACCTGTGGGCTGAGGTATTCTGATGGATTTAAAAGGATCCGTAAAACTTGACATTTTTGAAAAACTGACAGCACTATTAGGAAGTAGTGAAATAATCAAAAGTCTGTGTTAACCCAGATAAAATAAACCCCAAACTTTCATTTTCAAATATGAAGCTATTAAGTGGCCTTTTATGGGAAGAGACGTGCAACCAAGTTAAACTTCGTTTAGTTGGTCAGTCCATCTATACTTTTGGGGTCGTTCAAAACACACACACACTTGCTACCCAAACCTAATTGGGGACGTCCCGTTAGATGAAACCTTTAGACACCAGTTCATCAGTCCAGCCAAACTTTAGTGTGGTAACTAACAAACAGAGTCCATCCCAACAACAGACATGAGAAGAACTTAAAGACACAGACTACTTGGGCTGCTTTAAGACTATGCTGGGACGTCATTCATACTCACTGGCCCACTATATACAACACAGAAAACCAATACTGTCTGATCAATGAGAGATTAAGAAGGGTGTAACAACCCTGCTCCTACCTGAGGTCTGTCACTCTCATCCACAGTCTGCTCAGGTGATGATTTCTGCTGGAAACAGAAACAAGATACAGTTTAAGAAACCAACAAGACTTAAAGCTGGAACTTAAGAGTATGAGGATGAAGCTGGCTCCATTTATGTCAGGTCTGGGAACATTTTAACTGCTCTGTGCTAACAGACGTGCAACCAAGTTAAACTTCGTTTAGTTGGTCAGTCCAATCTATACTTTTGGGGTCGTTCAAAACACACACACACTTGCTACCCAAACCTAATTGGGGACGTCCCGTTAGATGAAACCTTTAGACACCAGTTCATCAGTCCAGCCAAACTTTAGTGTGGTAACTTACAAACAGAGTCCATGGGTTGTTGTCTGTACTCTTCTTGAATTTCTGTGTCTGATGAACCCGACGAAATTCTGATACGACCCTGCAGTAAGTATGAGTGACCGGGTGATATATGTTGTGTCTTTTGGTTATGACAGACTAGTTACTCTCTAATTCTTCCCACATTGTTGGGACGAGGATGGACTCCAGACAGTGAGAGTTCCACAGTCTGCTCAGGTGATGATTTCTGCTGGAAACAGAAACAAGATACAGTTTAAGAAACCAACAAGACTGCAAGCTGGAACTTAAGAGTGTGAGGATGAAGCTGGCTCCATTTATGTCAGGTCTGGGAACATTTTAACTGCTATGTGCTAACAGATGTGCAACCAAGTTAAACTTCTTTTAGTTGGTCAGTCCATCCATACTTTTGGGGTCGTTCAAAACACACACACACTTGCTACCCAAACCTAATTGGGGACGTCCCGTTAGATGAAACCTTTAGACACCAGTTCATCAGTCCAGCCAAACTTTAGTGTGGTAACTAACAAACAGAGTCCATCCCAACAACAGACATGAGAAGAACTNTGTGCTAACAGACGTGCAACCAAGTTAAACTTCGTTTAGTTGGTCAGTCCAATCTATACTTTTGGGGTCGTTCAAAACACACACACACTTGCTACCCAAACCTAATTGGGGACGTCCCGTTAGATGAAACCTTTAGACACCAGTTCATCAGTCCAGCCAAACTTTAGTGTGGTAACTAACAAACAGAGTCCATCCCAACAACAGACATGAGAAGAACTAAAAGACACAGACTACTTGGGCTGCTTTAAGACTATGCTGGGACGTCATTCATACTCACTGGCCCACTATATACAACACAGAAAACCAATACTGTCTGATCAATGAGAGATTAAGAAGGGTGTAACAACCCTGCTCCTACCTGAGGTCTGTCACTCTCATCCACAGTCTGCTCAGGTGATGATTTCTGCTGGAAACAGAAACAAGATACAGTTTAAGAAACCAACAAGACTTANAGCTGGAACTTAAGAGTGTGAGGATGAAGCTGGCTCCATTTATGTCAGGTCTGGGAACATTTTAACTGCTATGTGCTAACAGACGTGCAACCAAGTTAAACTTCGTTTAGTTGGTCAGTCCAATCTATACTTTTGGGGTCGTTCAAAACACACACACACTTGCTACCCAAACCTAATTGGGGACGTCCCGTTAGATGAAACCTTTAGACACCAGTTCATCAGTCCAATCTATACTTTTGGGGTCGTTCAAAACACACACACACTTGCTACCCAAACCTAATTGGGGACGTCCCGTTAGATGAAACCTTTAGACACCAGTTCATCAGTCCAGCCAAACTTTAGTGTGGTAACTACCAAACAGAGTCCATCCCAACAACAGACATGAGAAGAACTAAAAGACACAGACTACTTGGGCTGCTTTAAGACTATGCTGGGATGTCATTCATACTCACTGGCCCACTATATACAACACAGAAAACCAATACTGTCTGATCAATGAGAGATTAAGAAGGGTGTAACAACCCTGCTGGATGGACTCCAGACAGTGAGAGTAGGTGTCAGACGAGTCCACTACTAAAGACGACCTTTGTCTTTGTTCTATGTCAAATTCTTTGGTTGTTCTGAATTTCGACCTTGTTAAGAGTGTGAGGATGAAGCTGGCTCCATTTATGTCAGGTCTGGGAACATTTTAACTGCTATGTGCTAACAGACGTGCAACCAAGTTAAATTCAAGCAAGGCTTAAATGCATCAAAAACTCGATACCACCCATCTTCAGGACACGTCATGAAAAAGCATTTTACATTCATACTCAAACAATTAAACAAATTTTATCACAATTTTACCTAACGTAATATTGTCATCATTTGAAAGGAAAAGTTGAACATTTGTTAAATTGGTCCACATTCAATTATCCATGATATGCTGGTGTACCTGCTTGCGCCAAGGCCAGTCTGCATTCCCATAGTTGTAAGTTATTTCTTCACCTGGGGTAATGTCTTTTATTGCAAACAAGCATAGATGTGGCATCCCATCAATATCAATAATTTTCATCTTGCAGTTAGGCTTTTTGTTGTCATCATTCACAAGCCTTCCCAGCGACTTGTCTTCAACTGATGCATCAAGACTTGAAAGAACAATAAAGATCAGAGTCAAAGTTACTTACTTGGTTTGTATACATTGTTAAGCACAGTGAGACAGTTAAAAATATCATGTAAAATTTGGATAAAGAAAGATTTGACAAAAGGTAAAGTTTGTTTCAACAGCTGAGCAAGCCACTTAAGCAGGATATGAACCTAGAGCTGAAAAATAGAGAATATCTCTGCAACTACAAGACCTATATGAGTAATCTTAGTATCAAAACAAAGGTAACCCTTGTGGATTTATTGTAGAGGTGAAAGCATCACAACATCTGTTACTGGGGCTGATTAAATGAAGATTTAAACTATATTTCAATTTTCGCCTGACAAAATGTACTTTATTGAGAGTGAATATCCTTTTTACATGAGGCCAGTGAAGGCATGGAATTCTAGAACCCAAGTGCTCGTGAAGCACCCATGCTCTGTGCGGAGTTTCACCGAGATCAGGTGAAGCAGGAAGGAGTTTTAGGAGTTAAAGCCATTTAAGCATATTTAACCATCAAATGTCTCATTTGAGTTTTCTCGTGTATAAAACTGTACAGATTGGGGCTGGGCGACACGATAATTTCAGGCTATATCACTATACACTATACATATCTCAATAATTTAAAAACTCCTCTAAAGTGCTTCAAAAATGTGTCATTCACATCTTTTGATGCATGACACCAGTATGATAGTCTAAGTCATCCCTGCAACAGTTCTCCACATTAAACGTTCCTGTTTGTAATACATTCATCTGTGGTTTCTGTTGGATTTTTTTTCTATTTAATTTGCATGGAATAAAGAGGAAAAACTGCCCATGTCATGCATTCCTACTGATTACACATGCAAGGAAGGAGCATATTCATGCTTACTTACCAATAACTTTTCCCTTTCCACTTAAAGTCAAACAGGTACACTGCTTCAGTGTCATCATAGTGCCTCAAATGAAGGGGGCTGTCCTGTTCGAGAAGGTTGCCACGGTATTCAAGCACAAAATCTCCTTTTCCTAAAGCCTCAGTAGCAAAAACACCCCGACCTTTAAAATAAGGAAAAAGCAAACATCATATCAATATTTTTCATCTACTACAGCTGCCTGCCATATTGTAAACCAGAAGAGCCATGGTTTCCAAATGGTGGGCCATCAGAAAAGTCCTAGTGTGCCTTGGAAGTTTTCAAAACCTGAGTATTACTAAATTCACAATTATACAACAAGTAATGAATAAAAGTGTGGACATTTTTTGATAACAAGATGCATCATAATGCAGACATGAAGACTCTGCATTGATATACAGACAGGGCATGACCTTGTACTCGGGAAAAAAAATACTGGGTGAGCAGCTTAGGGTGGAGTTATTTCTCTGAGCATCTGATTCATTTATACGTGTATGTACAGATAACCACATTTTACCAAAATGGCTAAAAAATACTGCATAATCCAGCTCCCCCAATCCACATAGCCTGTACAAAGTTACCATTAAAATGAGATATGCATCAGATGCAATGCTGACTTTATACAAAAAAATATATAAATCAAATCAAAAATCTAAAAACTAACCTTTGTGCAGATTGATAAAACGCTCTTCAAGTCCAGCCTTATCAATTTTCAAGTGAATGTGTTGCTCTGCATCTTGTTGTGGAGTGACTCGTTTTCTCTTCCTCACTCTCTCCATTGTACTTCCAATGTGAGCCATCTCATCTGTTGGAGAGGAGACTTTTATTTATGAGAGTCACCAAGATTAGTTAACAGATTCTCGGTTAACTAACACGTACCATTCATTAGTTTTTTAAATGCTTGGACATAATTTTGGATTGATGCTGTACCTAAACACTAATGCAGAGTATCAACCATCAAAATAAAAACTTTTTAAAAAGCAAATACAATGTGTAGATCATTGAAGTATCAACACTAATCTATCAAACACATTGGTTATTTTTATTATATACACAAGATGAGTATAGTCAATTATAGATCCCCTTTAAAATCTGATGATGTACAGTCCTGGAACACAGTTTTTAATTTAATAATTTGAACAATGTGTTTTCATTACAATGCACTTAACACATTGTCTTATATCAAAGTTTAAACCATAACTGATTGCAAATCTCAGCGCAAATCTCAGTTTCAATGCAATCAGCAAAATCTACTTAAAAATCAGTGAGCCATCCACTCCTCCAAAGACTGTATCATTAGTTTTTATCATAAACTGTAGACAAGGGCGTCAGTTTGTTTTGAAAAGTGGGGGGGACAATAACTATTTGTTTTTAATCCCTGTGCAAAGCGACCACAGTTCCTCTGATTATATGAATCTGGTCTGAGTATCTTTTTAATTTCAGGTGGTTATGTTCTTTTCCTGATAACTTTCTGTTCAAAAATGCTTCAGACAGCGTTGGATTTCTAAACAAGGGTTTTAAACAGTTCTTCAGAGTTGAAGGAGACTCTACGCGCCCCTATGTCATCAGTAAACAGGATATAAACAGTGGTGATTACTCTGAGACTGCAAAGGAAGCTCAGCTTCCCCTGAAACAGAAGAATAAAGTGGTGAACTATTTACCGCTGTGTGTACATTTCACTGACTATTTGTGTGCAAGAACGCGTTCATTTTTTGCTCAGAATTAGCGACTTATCACAGGAAACAGACACGACTTCCTTCTCACTTACCCCCGCAGCTCCAGTGTTTTCAGACGCTGAGCTTCTACAGAATTCAATGCGGAAACACGAAGTGGGTTGTTCCACTGCGCAAACAGGACGGTCATTGGATAAATACTGTGCTTTGTCCCGCCCATCAGCTCAGCTTCTATGGGGGTCTATGGGGCAATGGGCGGGGCCTGACACTCGGCTTCTGCATGATGATTGGATGATCTGTCTGAGGCTGAATCCCTTTTTGATTGACAGTGAAATGAACGAATCAGTGATCTTAAAGTATAAACATCCACCGGATCGGAGTCTGTTATTCTCTTGTTATGAACTGATGCGAAAGCTTTACCAAGCCCCAGAGACTTTGTGTTTGTTAAAAACGTCTAGAAACAGACGGACACAGCTCAGGCTGTGAATATGTGGCAGCAGTGGAAGCTGGTATAAGTGCGCAGCGCTGACGTTTAGTGGCACGCACGTTTTGAGTGTGTATTAAGGGTTACACATGAGGGGGGCAAACTGACGCCTGGCAAAAAGTGGGGGGGACACGTCCCACCCGTCCCCCCCTAAACTGACGCCTATGACTGTAGAGACATTCACAAAAAAAGACCGGAGCTAATCTGCGCAGCGCTCCCTTCAACTCATCTGCCCCAAACTAATTAGTATACCTGTCTCTCACTCACTCCACGAGCTTACCTTACCATTAGCCTGCATAGCGCCGCTATGGTAATGCTACGTTAGCGTCGTTAGCGTCGTTAGCGTCAGGGCTGAAACGTCCGGTCATCTGCACCAATTCAACAGAAACTCGGAAGCGGCACATTTATACTGATGTCACAGTCATTGCACGGCTGGATGTTGGCACACTGCACAAAATGCTGCTATTCCAAGAAAATGTTTTGCCTACCTTAGAAGGTAACTCCTTCGTGACATCCTGCTGTCATTCCGTCCAACATTGACCGCTGCGCATGCGCAGGGCTGCCAGGAAGACACACGCTTCCCGTCGGGAGTGGGGGATGGGCTGTGGTGCGCGATTTCACAAAATTTAGCTTTGCTTATTGGAGGTGGTGTTGATCTTTGTTATTGTGTGTGGATTGAATTGTGCGTTATAAGAGTGTTGAATTAATTATTATTATTTTTTTAATTTAAGGCTGCCAACTCTCACACTCTCTACAAATTGATGCCAAAACCTTGTTCATTTACTACAGGAAAATTAAATCTAGGCTAATTGTATATTTAATTGTATTACATAATTTGACCCTTTAAAAATGAATGTAAAAATAATAGCCAGAAAATGCTCCTTTTTTTTGGAGCTGAAATGTTCATTTTACTTTCAACCCAAATCCAAGAAAAAAGGAAAAATCTCAATAAAATTTAACACATATATTTTTTTGTATCTCATTTGATAGAATTAGTTGTTGTTGTCAACTGATAATCCATTTAAAGACATTTTACCATTTATCTGAATTATTAAGATTTTTCTTTTGTATTTGTTGGTCATATTGATTTGGTAAAGGTATCATAAAAGTATGTATCAAATATGATACAAAAGGCTTTAATGGGTAAATCATGTAAAGGTTTGTGTATTGCTTAGTTGTGTGATACATTCAGATTTTGTTTTGTTGCTGCTTGTTGACAGTTTGATAAAAAAAAAATCAAAGTGTAGTTTTATCAATAAAAAATTAAATGTCACTTAGATTTAGATATTGTTTTGAGCTTTTAATTCTTGTAAAGCTGCTGTAGTGGTGATCAGGCCAATGTTTTTGGTGAGTAAACCGTGGTCTTGGAACTAGTGATTGTGCATGAACACAAACCTGTAGACAGGTAGGAAATACACGTATGAGGAGCAATGACATTATAGTTGTTATTTAAATATCACTATGTAGGCCAAATGAGGAAGTATAAGACAACACAGCAGAATCTAGCTTTTGTTTCAATTTTATTTTTTACCTTTTACCTAAGTTGATTGCACTTGCACCATTTTTTGTTACTTCTGAGTGTTTATAGTCTGATTAAACCTACAGAAAATTAGGCATTTTGTGTTAAAGGTCACCATGTATGCGGGCAAAATGTTGATTGGCTTCACCAAATCTCACTCCAAGATTTTTTGAAAAGTTGGCAACCCTGAATTAATTAATAGAATAATCATTAGTAGTAATAGTGGTAGTAGTAATTGAGTTCAACTACATTCACAAATAGCCTACTGCTAACCTTATATGCAGTATTGTTTACAATTTTCAATACTGAAACTCATCCAGCAGTGCTATATACCCTATATGTCATGTTGATAAGTCTTACTTCCATTTACCTTTAGTTAAATCAAGATTAGATTAACTCTGCAGAGGAAAGACAAAAACGAAGGATGCATGGTATGAAAAGGCATTACATTTATCCCAGGCCATTTGGATCCATGCGAATGACTCCAAACCTTAGTGATCTGTTTCACATCAACCTTAAAATGGTTGTTGGTGGGCATGTGGGTCTAGAGAAGATCTATGTAGGCTAACTAGCAATAGCAAGCTATCAACATGGTTTGCTCCATCGCTGGCTTATACAGATGGAGACAAGTCAATTTCAGTAACTTGCAGAAAAAAAATCAGCAAAGTCATAAATGGAGCTATGGATCTAAGATCATAATTTGTCTCAAACACAACAATAATTTATTGATTTTGTATTTTGATCAAAATGTGCTATGCAAGTATCATAATTTTTAACAGAAGTGCAACTTTGTCCATCAGAGTTAAATGTAGATTTGAAAATATGGCTACATAATATAATATTGTAGATAAGTTGTTTGTTCAACACATTTCATTGTGTTGAACAAACAACTTTTATTCACAGTAAATTTTGCCATAAATTTCCAATGTTATTTCATGCCCAATCTTCTTAATGTCTATGCTAAATTGAAGTTTTCTTTACATATATTTATTGTCCATATTGCATTAGATAGAGCAGACAGAAGGCAGTTCTCAGGGAACAGGACAGGGACCAAGCAGCAGTGATGACTGGAACTAGGAATTACACACAATGATACACTTCAGAGAACTACATTCAGCATTTTTTCTTTTACTATCAAAAATATCATTTTCTCCCTTGTGGTGTCAAAAATGGTATCAAATACCATATCTTCCTGAATATCAGTATTGACTTTGAACACGAATGCATTTCAGTCTGGATTGCTTAGTAGGTGTCCTGTTTGACTGTCATGAGCCACCGTACTGTGTACTCTCATCCAATCAGAATGCATGGAGATCTGGTTCACTTTCCTTTGGGTCCTGTATCGCACTTGCCAGTGACTGATGACACAGATTAAATGCAGTCATGTGCATTTGGCGTTATTTTTGACAGCAGTCAACTTCTACAGTTGGGTTTGGAGAAGCAGGATCAGTAATGGTAGCTATGCGCTTCCAATAGCTTGCAATACAAAACTTACAAAACTTTAAGTAAGTTAGATTTATTTAAAGTTAAGCAAACCCTAGACAAATCCACATGACTTGAGAAGATGGCACTGGTATATGCTTGTTACTTCAGTGCCAGCTACATTTCCTGCTATGGTTAACACTAGATAAATAGGTATTATCTAAATATAATATATATATATATATATATATTATATATATATAATATATAAATAATATATGAATAATATATACGCATATATTATTTATATATTAATTATATATATATTATATATATATATATATAATTTATATATTATTATTTATATATAAATAAATAAATATATATATATTATATTTATTTCACTATCAGACTTTATTTTTGCTAAGTTATCATTTACTGTGTATTCTTCCTCTGACCCGACCTTTGGGGTCATGCAGTTCCACACACATCCATCAGGGGCGATGTAGAGTTATACACAGATTGGGGGCGAGGGACCACACACACACACAAAATATCTGAAAAAAGCTATTTTTGGGGACAATGGAGATTTTAAGACAGAAACCCATTTTAGAGCATGCTGAATGCAACTACAATGAAATCTAATTGGGGACCATGGTTTTGGTCCCCAAAGGCAATGGTGTCCCCAATCAACTGGTGTGTGAGCTGATGAAAATCCCCAATTTGGACATAAGTAAGAACACACACACACACACACACACACACACACACACACACATACTCACATACACACTCACATACACAGGCCTTTATTCATCATTTATGATTGACATACTTTGTAACATGCATCAATTTAAGACAAAGAAAAAAACTCAGAGTGCAAAGACCTTTAAAGTCATAAACTATTTCATATTAATCTAATGCTGTCTGGTTTTTAACTCTTTCTGTGTACAGGAGGGTTTGTGTACCACAGAGACAGCACTGGCCATGAACCGCTACATCGGCTCGGCCCTGCTACCCCTCCTCACCCGCTGTGCCCCCCTCTTTGCTGGCACCGACCATTACGCCACCCTCATCGACTCCACACTGCACACCATCTACCGCCTGTCCAAGGGCCGCTCACTGACCAAGGCCCAGAGGGACGCTATCGAAGAGTGCCTTCTGTCTATTTGCAAGTGAGGCAAATGAGGGGTATACAAAACAATCAGTGCAGTTAAAAGAAAGAAGTATCTTTTTTTTCTTTTATTTGTTAAAAACTGAGCAGATGTGGTAACTCACCTTGCAGAAACAGGAAACATCAAGTGCTCATTTTGTCTCCCTTCAAACAAAACTAATAGCTCAGGGCTGGTAAAAATCCTGCTAAATTGCTGGGATAGTAGTGGTTAGACTGTAAAGATGTTGTGGTTGAGGACAGCTCAGGGCAGTAGAGCTCTTATCTCTCCCCTCTCAAACTTTATTCTGCAGGCACCTTCGCCCCTCCATGCTGCAGCAGCTCCTGCGCCGCCTCGTCTTTGATGTGCCCTTGCTCTCTGATTACTGCAAGATGCCTCTCAGGGTGGGCAGCAGTTACTTTACTTATTGCTCTACTTTTACAGTCTGTTTGGCCTGTTGCTCTGCTCATTGTTCCCTGCCTCCCTCATTATCAGTCTTTTTTTCATTTGTGATGCAACCCTTTGTATTTCTGTATGATATCCCTGCTTTAACTTTGTTTTCTCAACTCTGCTGGAAGTTATCCACAGCTTATTTTCACCAAATGTAGCTTTAAACACCTTGTTGTTATGACCTTTCCCCCTTAGTCTAACACACATACACACCCAAAAGTGTCTCTTTCAATACACCAAGGGAGTTAATCATCAGGTGTGGAAGCAGTGGGCAGCCACAGGAGGGAAAACAAGCAGATGAAGTATTGCAGTGTGATTACAGGCTTGTTGGTTCCATTGCTCTACTCCATCTGCCTTCTACAGGAGAGAATTACTGGAGATGTAATAGATTGTGACCAAACAGTGAGATTGCACACTCTTGTCCTGTAACTCCATGTACACATTGGATTTCATTTGATCTGAGTGTGGGTTGATGATTTTTTTGAGGAGCTGTTTTCTTTTCATGTATTTTATAGTCTCCAATGTGCCTTAATTCTGTGCATTTATTACTGCTTGATTTGACTGTTGCTCTTTGTGTGTCTTCCAGCTGCTAACCAACCACTACGAGCAGAACTGGAAGTATTACTGCCTACCGTCAGGCTGGGGGAGCTATGGCACAGCTTCAGAGGATGAACTGCTGCTCACCAAGAAAATATTCTGGGGAGTGTTTGATTCTCTGTCCCAGAGGGTGAGGAAAGATTTTCATCAGCATCCTTTTCAGAGTCACTTAATCATTTTCTTAGCATTAGCCACTAACCTGCTTTTTGCCAAAGGCTGACATTTGCTCCTTCTTTAAAAACAATTTTTAAGAGATTGTTACACCACACATGCCATCGAGCAATGATTATAAAACTTAAATAGGTCACCTTATTCATCACAGTCTTGATTAACGTGTGTATGTGAGGGACTTGCTGGCTCTAATATTGTAAGGTCGGTTCATGATGCAGATGGCTGCACTCAGCACATCCTGCTAAATGCACACTCATGAAAGGAGGCTGTGCAAAGGGCCGGCCTGAAAACATCAATATCTCGACAACCATCATTGATCCAAAGCCTCTTGCAATTTGGTTCTTTGGCTTTTAGAATAATTCTTTGTTAACACTCCCCTCCCCCTGCTGGAGTAGCTGTGTAGCTCCATTAAGTACCACTTTAGAAGTGCTAAACACATTACATGCTTTCTTTAAATATGACTTTGCCTAAAATAGAATATCAAGAGCTAGGTTTTGCTCTAACTCTGTAATTTTCTATCTCTTGCCTCCTAGAAATATGATGCAGAACTTTTCAAGATGGCTATGCCTTGTTTGAGTGCCATAGCTGGTGCTCTGCCTCCTGACTATGTGGATGCCTCCATTAGCACCACTGTGGAGAAACCTGTTTCTGTAGATGCCCAGGGCAACTTTGACCCCAAACCAATCAACACTGCTAAGTAAGTCAAGATGTAGCCAGAACTTTCCTGCTAGCCTAACTGTTTCTCACATGTGGTTTTATTACTTACTGAACATAATTTGCATACACAAGCTGACTGCTAGTTGAATTCATTTTCCAGCATCGCTCTCCCAGAGAAGCTGGAACACTTTGTCAACAAATATGCGGAGCATTCTCACGAGAAATGGTCAGCAGAAAAGGTAAGACCAAATATGAATGTTTGCCTCTGGGAAAATGGATAGGAAGTGCAAAGTACTTGACCTGGGACAAGTCGTGAGTGTTGCTAGAGAACAAGGATACTTAAAGAGCTGCTGTGAAGATTCACTGCTTACAAAACCAGCTGGGGGAAAAAAAATAAAATCAATCCTTGTTTTCCATTATCATAGGACTGGTTTATTTGGTGATGCGTTTTATGATGTTTCTAATAGAGATCCTTTGGGTATCCTGGCAATAATAGTGCCAGTCTTTGTGTGGCAGGCCTCTGCTTTCTCTTGTGCCAACTGCGTAGCCTGCGTTGTTTCATCCGGCATGAATTTTAACAAAAGCTGAGGACTGCAGGAACTGAATGTACCATGGCTCCATAATGTGTGATGCACAGTTAATCTCCTACCCAGTCTTTCAAATACTAAATCACATCTTCAGGGGACTGTGAAAGCAATGAATATTCCTTCACCCTTGTATATCCCTCTGTACCGTTGCCTCAGGTGCTGCTTGGATGGAAATATGGAGATTGTGTGGATGAGAAAGCTAAGACGCACCCTCAGCTCAGGACTTACAAAGCCCTGACAGAGAAGGTAAAAATGTTAAACATGAGATTTGTGAAGACGATTAACACCAGAAAGATAACCCAAAGGTTTTGGATTCTGGGCTTGTCCCCCATTTCTGTCTGTGTGCTCCAGGAGAAAGAGATTTACAGATGGCCCATTAGAGAGTCCCTGAAGAGTATGCTGGCAATGGGCTGGAGCATCGACAGGACAAAAGATGGTGAAACCATGTCTCTGAGGGAGACTGAGAAAATGCGAAAGATCTCTCAGACTTCACAGGTACAGACATAATTCCATGAACACACAAAAACATCAAAAGTACTTGTGTTGAGTAAAATGGTCATACAATTATGCCAGCTTTTCCACTGAATTGGTCTCTGGAGTGATGATTAGCTCATGAGAAGTATTTTTAAAAATCCTAATCCTTTAATGTTTTTGGATTGTTATGTCTATCTTGGAAATGACTTAAATGTCAGATTTAAATTTAACAAATAAAGCTAATCTTCAAAGCCAGAAGGGACTCTAAGCTCTCAAAACTGGGAGTGCAGAAGAAAAAGTCCCAAACTGATATGGTGAAAAAAAATGGTTTATAAAAACCCACATGCAGGTTTTGAAGGTAGGAGGGTAGGCACACAGGCAATGGGAACCAGGCTGGAAAATGTGCATGAAAGCAGGTCAGGAATAAAGAAATCACAAAACAAGGCAGCAACAAGTATCAAGCATATTCGAATACAGGTGTGGACAGTTGTGCAATAGCGAAGGTGCAGTAAACTCTTATCAACAGAGCCTGATTATGGCAGTGAACAGGGGTGAAACGTATGTGGATGACATGAAGCTGGCATGGGATGAAGAGACAAAGAGGGAGCAGAGAAACAATGAAGCATTTTGGTTTTAGTGGATAAAGCCAAGTTTATTCAACATGAACTCACATCATACACTTCACTGGTGCACATAACATTGTACTGCTTGGTGTTGACTAATGAATTCATCAGTGACAGTGAGCTAGCTGGCTAATGTAAGTGTTTTCAGCTAAAATTTAGTGTTTCAAAACCAAAATGCTCATTTTCGTTTTGATTCTTTTCATGGTTTACATGGTTTATTACAGTATTTTATCATATCAGCAAATTATTATTAGATAAATACTTGATCTAAGCTGTTTCTGCTTTTAATAACTGTTTAATAAGTGGTTCGCGAATAGAATTCTCAAACAATATAATTTGCTAATATATTTCTAATCATTTAACCCCTTGTGTACTGTAATTTCCCTTAAACTCCTTTTTTGATTTGAAACTCAGTACTTAATATTTTCACTTTACTAACACATTTTTCTGAACTTTTTTGTGGGACTGTTGCATCAGTATGTTCATTGTATTGAGCTATTTCAAAGTCTCCTCTGGCTCTTTGACTCTTCCATGTTAAAAAGTTAACACTGACTTAGTTTGCTGGGCAAGATCCTTTTTTTTTTTTTTTTTTTAATTAAACTGCACACTCTTTATATGGCTGTTATATGTTCACTAATATAGAACTATGTTGCTTATTTAGGTTTTATTATCATTATTACTTTAATAAGTTTTGTGGTCTTAAAACTGCCCTCAGAGCAAGAGCTTTAATCAGTTTAAAACTGATCTGTTGGAGACGGGAAAGCTAATTTTTGTTGCTAATCTTCTTGCATAATAGACTGACAGCCTAAAGACACAGGCTAATCCTTTGACAAATGCTGTTAAATCCTGAATCTTGCATTATCAAAGTGTTCTTACCAACTATTTCTGTACTGTGCCTCTCTTCCCCAATAACTCCAGGCAAATGGCTTCAACCCAAGCCCTATAGACACAAGTAACGTGATTCTGTCAAGAGAACTGCAGGTGAGCGACCTCAAATTTGTGTTGTCATGCTGTTTTTTCCTTTTAACATCAAACGATCCCTGAATGCAAGATGAAAGCTGTATTTCTTGGCTGTGAATGAGTCATGTGGGCGAGAGATACCCCTCACTAAGATGCGCTGTTTGTCTTTTGGTCCAAGGGGATGGTGGAGGTGTTAGCTGAAAATTACCATAACATCTGGGCCAAGAAGAAAAAGAGTGACCTCGGCAGCAGAGGTGAATTTATACTGAAGTGAATCAAAGACATGTATATTACACAGACAAATGCACAAAGTGTGTGTGGTTTAGTGGATTAAGTGCTTCTGTGCAGAGTGTTTGCAGTGTTTTCCTTCACTGATCTTAAGTGTATCGACTCTTAATTAAATTCATGACATAATTTGCAGTTATACAGACACAAAGGAGAGCGTGGCTGATTATGTCTCACTAAAAGTTGTCTATTGCTGCAGGAGGTGGGACACACCCACTGCTGGTTCCGTACGAAACACTGACAGCCAAGGAGAAGGCCCGTGACCGAGAGAAGGCTCAAGACCTTTTTCGCTTCCTGCAGATCAATGGTTACAGCATAACAAGGTTTGTATCATACCAATAGCATGAAGAAACTTTACTCAGCAAAACAAATTCACCTTTGCTGAAAAAAATCAAAAAAAATGCAGTGGTCCTTAATGTTTATCTTCTTGTTTTGCAGAGGTTTAAAAGATTTAGAGCAGGATTCTTCTTCCATGGAGAAGAGGTTTGCTTACAAATTTCTCAAAAAACTCCTCAAGTATGTTGACTCCGCTCAAGAGTTCATCGCTCACCTGGGTAGGTTAATAAATTACATAAGACCTTGCAGGAGGCAAGCTTATGCTGGATTTTTTAAAACTATTTTATATGTCATGTTATATGAATCTAGAGGCCATGGCTGCGAGTGGAAAAACAGACCGTTCCCCTCACGAACAAGAAATCAAGTTTTTTGCCAAAGTAAGTGATGCATGTGCAACTTTTGAGCACAAAGTTATGCTTTTTACATTCAGAATTTACAAGCATGATCTAATTTTGTCATTAACAATCCCCTCCTTCAGGTTCTTCTTCCACTCATCGACCAGTACTTCAAGAACCACTCCCTTTACTTCCTCTCCTCCCCAAACAAAAACCTGAGCAGCAGTGGTTACGCCTCCAACAAGGAGAAGGAGATGGTTACCAGGTATTGAGTGAAAACATTCAGTTTCTTTGTTCTACAAGGATATAGCATGCCAACAAACTTTCACCTTCTTTGCAACTAATTTGCTCTTTATAGAGTTACTCATTTTAACTGTCTAAATTCCTCCCTTTTCTATCCATCATACCTCCAGCCTGTTTTGTAAACTGGCAGCTCTTGTCAGACATAGGATTTCTCTCTTTGGTAAGCTGATTATAACTGACTGAGCAGCTGTGTGAGTGTGGGTGCAGGTGTGCATGTCAGTATGCTTTGTAAAAATGGGTGCTCATTGTTTTGTTATGTCCTAAGCGAATTTTATTGGATGCCTGAGTTGTCTTAGTGTAAAACTTTATCACTGTTGGCCTCAAGCATAGTGATAGCACTTTGCACATTGAGGCTGGGCTATTAATCTCAAGGTAGATTAAAAGGCAATATGACTCTGCAATATTTCTTTAACCTGAAATGTGTCAGAATACCAGGTACACATTTTCTACAGTAGATGTTTTATACACTATGCCAGAGTTTCTCAACCATGCTCAACCAAAGAGCCAAATTGTTGAAAACTACCTGAGTAAGAGCGACAACTTAAGTGGTGAAAAGTGGCCAAAACAGCATCAAAAGTAGTCAAACTGCATAAAAATAGGTGAAAAAGAGTGAAAATTTGGACAGAACTTGGAAAATAGTCACAAAGTAGCAAAACATGGTCCAAAGCAGCAATAAAAAAAAAGAAAAAGTAGTTTCTTAATGGGCAAAAAGCAGTCACAGGTAACAAAAATTGTATTCAATACATGGAAATTTACACATTGTTTAACTATTATTTGCCAAAATCTCTCTTCAAAAAAGCAACTGATATCAAATTTTTTATATGAATCAATATAGCTCTTCTTTTTTCAAAGTTATGTATTCCCAGTTGTATTTTTTGATATGGTGCTCTGATTAAAGGACGGTAATTTATTGCTTGTGTTTGTTGAGCAATGCACAAGATAAGGAACTCAAAAATAGTAGAGCAATAAGCCGCAACTGCAAACTCAGGAAAAAGAAATCAGTTTATGCAAATCATTCAGCCCTTTTACACATGACATACATATATTAAACATAGTTTGCATTTTTTCTGAAATTCTTATACTTTTATTTAAAAACAGCAACATGAGCTGAACTGATTTTTGATCATTTGTGATTCAAGGCCTTGATTAGTGCCCTCAAAACTAATTAATTCAGTATGTTAGTAGAATTAATCAATAAACTGAAGTTTTTGTTTCAACTTCAGCATATTTGATTGTCTTGAAAAGCGCTTTATAGATAAAATGTATTATTATTAACTTTCTTACCCATTTAAAACCACATACAACACAACCAACTGTGATTATCTGTGATCAATATTTTAACCAAACAAGCATAATAAAACTCTCTGGAAGCCATTTGTTTCACTATCTAGCAAAATATTTGCACCATATTGATCGCTGGCGTTACTGTCTTTTTTCAGGGAGTGATGCCACCACCATCGTCAGCTGTCTGCATATCCTGGCTCACACCCTAGACACCAGGTAAGAACAAATATGCCAGCAGCACTTAAGTCTGGCAGTGTAGCTTTCCTCCTTAAGATTAAAAATAATCTGAAAAGAAAAGCTTTTTTAGTATTAACATCCGTCTTTGAGGGTGCTGGTTTTGCCTGGCAGTTAATGCATGCACTCCTTACACAAAGGCCATAGTCCTGTTTGAATCCAAGCCATTGCCCTTTGCTGCATAACCCCCACATCTCCTGTTCCTCTTTAACTGTCCATTTAATAAAGGCACACACATCCTGAAAATAACTTTCAGAAATTGCTGATGCCCTTTTATTTACTGTTTTTCAACAATAATTGCTTTGGAAACAATATTACTAGATTTTTCCCGTATAAAGCACTGACTAATGACCTCACCTTTGTCGGACCTCCAAAAGGAGCACATTTGTCAGAAGCCTTTTCTCTCTATCAGTTCATTATTTAGCTTCTCACTGAAGGCACTGACTTAAACAGAGAGAATCTTTTGGCATTTAGATAAACAAAGAACATTTCATGCACCACACGTTGCCTGAGGCCTGTGGTGTTCTTATAAGACGATGTACTGTTTTCTATGCAGCTCACACGTAATGAGGCTAAATTTGCACTTTATTATTGTGTCTTGTTCGTGGTGAAGAGCTACAGCTGATGCCCACAGATTCTGTCTTTCATTTCTCCTTCCTGCTGGGAAGCATGGAGGCATATCAATGAAGAGCTTATTTAGCAAACTGGAAAATTCTGAAAATGGACAGCCTAATCATTTTAATGCATTGTGCCTTCTCAAAGTGTCACATGAAACATCTAAACCCCAGTGCTGACAAGCTCACTTCAGGTTTATATATATTCTGTGATTCAGTGTATAAATCATGTGTTACATTTTAAGCCTGGTCAGGTTGATACTCATTACTCATATTTCACCACAGAAAACCTCCATGGACTGTGAGAGTGAATTAATTACATATGTGAGTGTGTCCTACTCTGGGTAAACAGCATTGTCCTTTGCATACCAAGGGGTATACAGTGTTTTATTACAATCCTGCCCTTGCATATTTGCCTCATTTGATTTCAGTCATTTATCACCCTCTCTCCACCAGGACGGTGATGAAGTCTGGCTCTGAGCTGGTGAGGGTGGGGCTGAGGACGTTCTTTGAGAACGCGGCGGAGGATCTGGAGAAGACATTCGAGAACCTTAAGTTGGGGAAGTTCACTCACTCCCGCTCACAGATGAAAGGAGTGTCACAGAATATCAACTACACCACCGTGGCTCTACTCCCCATTTTAACCGCTCTGTTTGAACACATCACTCAACACCACTTTGGAGTCGACCTGCTTTGTGAGTCCTGACAGCACAGAGATGATCAAATATTGTGCAAGAAGCTGCTAAAGAAGCAGAGTGGAATGTCAGCAATAACATTTTTGCAATGGAGCGTTGACATCTTCCTTGATCTTGATATCACTGATCATATTTATTACTTACTAACACAAGTGAACATTTAAGTTACCTACATGTGTATGAGTCGACAAAAATCACAGTGGACATGCATATGTCTTTGGAACACAAAGTTAACCAGGCTGAACGATTTCATTGTAATAGAGAGACTCATCTAATAGCGCTCCAGTCAGCCTCAGCTTGAATTTGGTTAAAATTCGTTTGTCTATTAAGTAGCGTAATTACAGGTTAAACTATGTAACTTTAAAACATGTTGCGCAAAGCTTGACACCAGCTAAGTGCCAACATCTGTGATTGTATAAGCAAGTGAGGCTGAAGAAATGCAACAGCATGGCTCAACATTTTATATTACGTGATTTATCTCTCTATTTTTCAGTGGATGATGTCCAAGTGTCCTGCTATCGAATCCTGACAAGTCTTTATGCTCTGGGCACGGGGAAAAACATCTATGTTGAAAGGTATCTCAATTTCAGGTGTTAAAAAAAACCCCAGATATTTAAAACCCTTTAAAATCATCGTTCTCTCTGTGTCCATCAGACAGCTCCCAGCTCTTGGTCAGTGTCTGGCGACGCTGGCTGGAGCCATGCCTGTAGCCTTCCTGGAGCCACTGCTCAACACTTACAACCCCTGCTCCGTCTTTAACACAAAGAGCACAAGAGAGCGAGCAAGTGAGTCATTTGTAATAACTCTAAATTAAAGACTTCATCAGTAGGGTTGGGCCAAAGTGGCAAATCAAATTACTTTTCGTATGGCTGAGGAAAATGTCTGTCTATAAAGATCTTTTGTCCAATTTAAGATGCTCTTTTTGTCTTACAGTTTAATCGAGGCTGATATTTTTATTGTTCCTGCAATGATACACTTTGTACATGATGTGTAAATCTTTGAGAGACAGCCCTTCTCTTTAAAAAGCAAATCTTCATAAAATCATGATCTGACAGAGTCTCTTATGTTTAAGTCGTCTTTGGTGTTTTACAGTCCTTGGCATTCAAGAATCAGTGGAGGAAATGTGTCCTGGTATGCCACGTCTGGATGGTCTCATGAAGGACATCAATGACATGGCTGAGTCTGGGGCGAGGTACACAGAGATGCCACATGTCATCGAGGTGGTGCTGCCCATGCTGTGTAACTATCTGTCCTATTGGTGGGAGAGGGGGCCTGAGAACCAGTCGGCCACTGGGAGCAGTGTCTGCTGCACCACTGTCACCTCAGAGCACCTGAGCCTTATACTGGGCAACATCCTAAAAATCCTCAACAACAACCTGGGCATTGATGAAGCCTCATGGATGAAGAGGATTGCAGGTGGGTATAAGGATTCCATATCAGTGTAGGATATTAGAAGAATAAATTCAATGGAAAACATTTCTTGCGGAGTGCTATCAACACATTTCTTTTATATATTTTCTAAATTTCGAGAGGAGGATAGTAATGCAGTTACATTTTCCATAAACATTAGTATCTTCCATTCAAGATTCACAGAAGCTTTATCGTCATACTATCGCACATTTACACATGGGTAGCACAAAATCTGACCCTCAAGGTCCTGCTTTAAAGCTTGATTAAATGTATAAGAGAAACAACATATAAAATAGGACAAAAAGAGATCTTAAAGCAAATGAGAAGCACATACACATTTAACTGTACAGAAAGATATACAAATAAAAAGTATAAGTAAAAAACTAAGGCAGCAAACTTAGCACTGCTAAAAATGTGAGGCAGCTCAGTAATAGCATATTTTTCTTAACCCCTATAGTTAAATGCAACAGAAAAAGAAAAGCAAAGCACTTCATTATTCACCTTTGTGAAGGATAGAGAGAAAAAAATGTTCCCAAAATCCTGTCAATCTTGAGATGAAACTATAAATGAACTTTGAAAAGTAACATTTCAACCCCTTTCCCTGTGAAGTGTATGTACAACCCATCATCAGTAAGGCCCGTGCAGACCTGCTGAAGAGCCACTTCCTGCCTACGCTGGAGAAGCTAAAGAAAAAGACGGTGAAGGTTGTGGCTGAGGAGGAGCTGCTGAAAGCAGACAGTAAAGGAGACACTCAGGAGGCTGAACTGCTCATCCTGGATGAGTTCGCTGTTCTCTGCAGGGACCTGTATGCCTTTTACCCCATGCTCATCCGTTATGTGGATAACAACAGGTTAGTTCACTGACACAGGGGTAAATTTGTTTTCAAGAAGTATTTAAGGGGGGATCAGGTGGATGCCAGTGCGTGCAGAAAAGATAAAGTGGGTGTATTTATCTTTTTCATTTTCTGCAGGTCCAGGTGGCTGAAAGAACCAGATGCTGACTCAAATGAGCTCTTCAGAATGGTTGCTGAGATATTTATACTCTGGTGCAAATCACATGTAAGTTTCCTATCCACACAAATTAAGTTGCAAAAACTGCACAAACACTGACAGACCATGACTGTCTTTTATTGGCATTTGTCTTTCTGCAGAATTTCAAAAGGGAAGAGCAAAACTTTGTAGTCCAGAATGAAATCAACAACCTGTCTTTCTTGACTGGGGATAATAAAACAAAAATGTCAAAGGTAGGCTCTGCGCTCTCATTATGACAGAAAACTGACCTCTTTTAAACATATCAAGAACACCTTTAATCATTGAAGTATGAGCCTATTGCTCATATTATAAACCTGAAAAACACCCAAGACTAGCAGGATTATGTCTGACCCATGACTTCTGATTGTGTGTGTCTGTGTATGACTTTCTAAAATAACACATGCATGTAATCGCACATGACAAAAACTAACAAGCATCTCTCATTTGGCAAATATTTCTCCATACCTTAAGCAAATCAACAGCATTTAATTTCTTGTCTGCCTCTGCGGTTTAAAGGCATACAAATGGTTTTCATTGAAGTTCACACCCATGCGAGGACTGTGTGCCTCTATTAACTCCACCCTCATCTTTTTCCTCGACCTTTCTTTCTCTTTCTGTCCTTCTCTCTATCTCAAACAGTCCTTTAAGGAAAAGGTAGAGTGATGCAGTGCATGAGCCATTTACCTGCCAGCTCATTGGCTTAGGTGCTGCAGTGTCCGTGCAGAAAAGCCAATAGCTTGTGCCGCTGTGATATATAGTTTGTAGTGTAGTTTCAAACATAATGTCCCTTATTATTTGTGGCCTCCATTCATTGCCATATGTGACTCGGCGACTTACATCATTTCTTATTTCCTTTTGGGTGGGTCGCGTCTCCTCTGGCGTGATAAAGCCCCGCCCCTTTTTTAGCAGATCATGTGACTGGTGTGTTTGTAGTCGATGGATTGTGTTACCTTGGTGTGTTTGACTTGTAGTTCCCTGAGGCTATTTATGTGATGTTGTGTTCTATGTTGTTTAACTGTTCGTATACATTTATGTCTGTGTATGTACATTTATATGAGTATCAGTGTTTTCACTTTGCCAGCTGCTTCATATTGACTCGAGAGTGTCATTTGTTCTCAATGGCAACACTAGAGCCAGGGCTAGTTGTCTTTTCTGCTAACTTCAAGTGTAGTAATGCTTCACACAATCAATCTTGACACTATTTACGCTGGGGCTGGAAAAAAAAGCCTCACCTAGCTGACTTTTTTTAATACAGTGTAAGTGCTTCTACTCCAGTACTCTGCAGTTAAATACTGTTCAGGTATCCATTTAAATTTTAAAGGAAGCACAAAAGTGCAAATAAGATAAAAGAACAAAAAGATAAGCAGCATGTATTACTGGAAAAGATCAGCTTACTTGCTTTTTAAGCTAGCTAAACCAGCCATGGCGTTTTTTTTTTTTTTCGGCATTATATGTTGTCTGAAATTAATTGTGGTCTTCTATTTAAGTCCGGAGGACAAGACCAGGAGAGGAGACACAAGAAAAGGCGAGGTGAGTTCTACTCCATTCAGACTTCGCTCATTGTGGCTGCTCTGAAGAAGATGCTGCCTATTGGCCTCAACATGTGCACACCAGGAGACCAGGAGCTCATTTCTCTAGCCAAGACTCGCTACCTCCTGGTAAGACTTTTCATGTGATCACACCAGCGACACATTTTATAGTGATCTCACAGGAAGCATAACTAGTGCTCAAGTCATCATCTGTATTCCTGTTGTCTTTCCACAGAGAGATACAGATGAAGAGGTCAAAGATCACATCCGTCAGAATCTGCATCTTCGAGAAAAGGTGAACTCATCCGACTTAATATCATCACGTTCTCAGCTTATGAGTGCTAAGCTTGTTATTTTACATCTTTTGTGACACACACTCTCAGTCAGAGGACCCAGCAGTGAGGTGGCAGCTGAATCTGTACAAGGACATAGCCATGAAAAGTGAGGGGCTTCCAGACCCTGACAGAGTGGTGGACCGAATCCAGAGGATCTCTGCTGCTGTCTTCAACTTGGAACAGGTCAGGGTTAAAACATTTATGAGACTCTACAAAATCACAGGGTACAAATAACCTTTGGTCGTGAAAGGCATGGTAAGAATAATGCTGTATTGATACATTGTATTAGTTTTATTTGATAACTTTAGAATACAATTTGATAATTTACAAAGTAACTTTTCTTTTTCTTATTTTGTTAAGTATTGATCGATTCAGACATGAAATGGACGAAAAGGCACAGATTTGCACATTTTTTGCCTGTAAAGTTTCACCAATCACCTGAATTTTTTCCAAATATTTTTCCTATCACCTGTCAAAATACCAAAAGCATGAGGAAGAGGAGAAAAGTGTTCTAGTTTTACCGACATGTTGACTTCTGCTCTGTCTCCGGATAGGTTGAACAACCGCTGAGATCAAAGAAATGCGTGTGGCAGAAGTTGTTGTCCAAACAGAGAAAGCGAGCAGTGGTGGCTTGTTTTCGCATGGCTCCTCTCTATAATCTACCAAGGTATGACCGTTTGCATTACATCTACATCAGGTAATTCTTTGCTCACTGGTTTCAGCCCTGAATCCTGCCAAAATTCTCTACTGCTGCAAGTCAAAGATGACGGTGCCAGTAGGACTAATGCATTTGTGCAACAGTACTGCAATAATTGTGAAATCAACTTCAGTCAACAAATACGCGTGCTCTTTCTTCTCTTTCTCTCTGACTCAAGACTCATTTTTCTCCCTCTGTGAGTTCTGACCCTGCATTAATGCACAGCCTCCCTCCCTCCCTCCGTTTGGAGGACAAATGTCTGTCCTGTGGCTGTTATCAAGAAGTAGAAAAAGGGACACTGGCAATTTCATGCCCTGCTGCTCTGTAACTCAATCACAGGAAGTCAGGCAGAGAGCTACAGTAGGGAAGAAAACAATTATGAAGACCGACCTGGGGGTGGCCATCTTCAATATGTGCTAAGGCTTTGGTGCCTGCCCGCCTGACAGCATGACTCATTTAATCAGAGTTGTTGACAGTGAAATACGACACAGCATAGCTAATAATTATTAGACACTCTTCACAATGCAGACACAGTGTATTGTACTTGTTTGGACTAATTGATTTGTTCTGAAGGTTTGATGTGAAGCTTCTGGATAATGTCGAGTCTCCTGAGTTTCACACATTCAAATGTCATCTTTTCTCTTTCATCTCTCTATTCAGCCTTTTTTCTCTGCTCAATGTCACTCTATTGTACCTCATTCCCTCAGGCACACAAATAATAATTACTTCCTGAATGCCTACCGACATATTTGGCTGGAGATAATGCATGAGAACACAGACTATGACAGTCTGCTCTCCATGCTGACGGTAATGTGGTTCTGATCCAATACTGCAACTGTATGCCTTTGCATCATACACCTTACCCAGCTACCCCAAGCTTCCCCACACCCACAATTTTTGCTACCATTTGAACTCACGGATTTGCATGTTGTTTTGTTCAATGGTTTTGGTCTATGAAATACTGTAACCAGCTTATTAAGAAGAAAAAGTTGTGTTTGAGAAAAAAAAATTACATATTTGAAATGAACAGGAAACCAGTTTGGCTTGACTAAATTACTCGACGCAGGTTAATAATGCCAGCCTGACTCTGTCTGATAGGAGGTTGTTGTTGTTGAACATGAATCTCTACTTAAACCAGTGAGCTTTAGAGGTGCTTCTTTGAATTTTTTAAACTTTTACACAGAGATAGGCTAACTGTTCCTCAGGTACATTAACCAGTGCTAAGCTAGGTGTAGCTGTGCATTACGAGACCTGAGCTTTTATCTGGACTGCATTTTTTTTTATCCCCCTTGCTACTGGGATCAGAAAGACCTAATAATTACAGAAAATAAACTTGGTCTTTGTACAGGAAGTTATGTTTTTAGTGTTATTAGTTAGCTGTTGGATTTCAGTTACAAATGTTATTGTACATAACCACACTGTTTTTTTTTTCTCTAAAATGGTTTTAAAGCTACTTTATCACCAAATTATGACATGGACAGTGTCCCTCAATGTGGCTGATTGGTCAAAGTTTTAAAAAATGAGGTATCATGGGTCTAAGAGGCAGAAATGTAGTGTCCACTTATGTGGATGCTGGATCTTAAGAGGTTAAGGGAACAGAACAGGTGTAATCTTCTCATGTAACTGTTGAGATACTACTTAAACTCTTTCATTGTGCAGTTGGATGAGTTCTTTCAATAAAGGTTGAGAAATGCATTCGAATTGAAGTTTCTGCCTCCTGATTTTGACCAGATCAACAGTCTGATGTTGAACAGACTCCTCTACATTTATAAATAACATGACAGTTCTCTCTGTGGTGACCAGTTTGCTGAGCCAGCACCCAAAGCTAACCAATACTAACTTCTTCAAAGGTGACCCTCCCCTTGCTCTGCTTTTATCTAACCCAGGCTAATCTCCTCTCACCCTCTTCAGGCATCGCTCTATTAACCTCTTCCTCCTGGCCTATCAGAGAATATGGATAGAAACAGAGGAATACTCTTTTGAGGAGAAACTAGTGCAGGATCTTGCAGTAAGTACTTGCGTCATCCTCCAGAGCCGTCTTGTTAGTGCCCATAAGCGTTCTCCCCGTAGTACCTCCTTTCTTCATTTTGCCTTCGTATTCAAAGTGCTTAAAAGTAGTCAATCCCCTTGAGACCACTTTATTTTACCCAGTCTTTCATTCGATGTAACTGGATGCACATTTTTAGCAGGCATGACATCACCACTGATGTCAGAGCTGACTGAGGTATTTTGACTCCCGTGTCCATTGAGGACAGGCATCCCTCTAAGATGCTTGGACTTCAATAAAATTTCTGAAAGATGGGCATCTTTCATGAATTTTCCATAAAACTCACAATGTTGCATTGTGCTTGTAGAGAAAGAAAAATGAACTTCTCTCTCCACAACTTCACAGAAGTGCTTAAAATATTTTGCTCTTTATCTCTCATGACAGCACCATATGCATAGAAAGATTAAAACCGCCTCAAGGTTTTATAAAAGAGAGATAAAAGATTCTACCACGGAGGCATGCTGGAATAAGACATTACCCACCATGCCTACAGATGTGGGTTTTTTCCTCTCAAATAAAGAAAATTAAATTAATAAAACTTGTCATAATTTAATCTTCTTTAAGCTCTCTTATTTACAGTCCCATCTTTTCTCACAGTTTCTAAATTCAAAGCTATAGAGCTCTACATGTGAGGTTAAGGCTGTGACAGAACAAGAACTTTATGATCCAACAAAGTCACAAACTTTATATGAATATTGTTTCAATGTGTTTGCTATCATGAATGGTTTATCATAGGAAGCCTATGATAAAGTGAAATCTGAGGCTTATGGAGAGTCATGCTTATCTTCAGCCTCCACCTTCTAACAACTCATTATCCTCAGTATGAGCGTGTGTGTGAGTGTATGTAAGTGTGTATGCATGCATGTGCCTATTATTGTATCTGTGGTTTTTGTTTGTCTTCTGCATGCAACCAGTGTATCCTACTGCTGTGTTTTTTGATACAACTTACTCTTTTAAGGTAAGTGAGCACTTACATTATCTTACATAGAGAGTAAACACCTGAGATTAACTTGTGTTGGTTTGTCTAGAAAACACAGCCCAAAGTGGAGGAAGAGGAAGAAGAGGAGATCAGAAAGCAGCCTGACCCTCTTCACCAGCTCGTTCTGCACTTCAGCCATAACGCTCTAACCGAGTGCAGGTAAACACACCTGTCCACCTGGCACCTACATGCTCTGCTCCATCTGTGCTATACAGTGCTAGCAGTTTTGGCAGGCTCTCTGGCCAATAAAGAGATGAACTTGGCTAAATCAATGTCAGGTATTTGAGTCCAGGAAGAGACATTAGCTGTTTAAACTCAAACATCACAGGTGCAAATTGATTGTACCCTGTATAATCGAACCATTATTTATCTATTATCCCTTCTTGTTAGTTCATTGGAAGAGGATCCCTTGTATATCGCATATGCAGATATGATGGCAAAGGTACGTCATTTACTACACAAACAGCACTTACTGAAATTATGCAGTACAGCAATGTTTTCACAGGTTTTAATCCTCATCTGTCTTTCAGAGTTGTGCTGAAGGGGAAGAAGAAGAAGAGGAAGAGAAAGAGAAAACGTTTGAGGTACTATTGATCTCAGAGGAATACTTTCTTTATTTCAGTTTGTTTTGATTCACATTTAGGTTTTGCGGCTACTGTGTTATTGATTTATACAGGAAAAAGAAATGGAGAAGCAGAAGATGCTGTACCAGCAGGCCAGACTTCATGATCGAGGAGCCGCAGAGATGGTGCTTCAAATGATCAGTGCCAGCAAAGGTTAAAGAGAGGCTTTTGTTCACTTTTTTGCTATCTAAAAAGCACCATTTTGAGTTTATCTGATATCATTTGTGGTCACCAGGTCGACTTGCTGCTATGGTGACTTTCACCCTCAAACTGGGCATCTCAATCCTCAACGGGGGAAATATACTAGTCCAGCAGGTAGGCAGAGACTACAGGCAAAACACGTGTCTCTCACAACACCAAGCTGGTGTTTAAGTTACAACTTTTGTTGTCACACAGAAAATGCTCGACTACCTGAAGGAAAAAAGAGATGTAGGATTTTTCAAGAGTTTGTCTGGTCTGATGATGTCATGCAGGTAATGAATCTTTAATTAACTACACACAGATTTTCTGCTTTAATGTATTCATCTTAATTTGTTCACCAACAACCTTTGTTGCTTGTAGTATGTTACCAACCTTCAAAAGGGAAAGGGAGCTTAAATGGCAGTGAATGCTTTTTTTTTGAGATTGAGAACTACTCCAGATAACAGCAAGCTCCGAAGGCATCTTTGATATGCCATTGATTCCCTGTGACATCTGGCAATCACTCAGTGACCCTTGCCAATAGCTCAGTGACACCTACCAAGTTCAGTAGCAGCTACAAATTGCCCAGTGACACTTGCCAATGGCTAATGACACCTAACTAAAATCCAGTGACACCTGCCTATTGATAAGTGATCCCTGCCATTCTCACAGTTACACCTGCCAGTGAGCGATTGGCAGATGTCACTGAGTTTTTGGCAGGTGCCAATGAGGCATTTGTGGGTGTCACTGTGTGAATGGCAGGGGTCAACTGGCGATTGGCAGGTGCCACTCAGCGATTAGCAGGTGTCGCTGATCTTTGGTTAGGTGTCATTAGCTTTTGGCAAGTGTCACAGGGGAATTTGTAACTACCACTGAAATATTGGTAGTTGTTACTTAGGGATTGGCAAGTGTCACTAGGAGTCAAGGCATATCATAAGCTGCTTTTGAATCCAGGCTATACAAGATTTTTGCCATTAAACCTTGTTGCACTGAGTGCAGCAACTAAATTGACATAGCAAGCCTTCAAAGTTCATATTACAGAATATACAAATGAGATACTTTATACACTGGTCAGGTTCTGCCTCTTTTCTCACACAGCGTCCTCGACTTGAATGCTTTTGAAAGGCAAAATAAAGCTGAAGGTCTTGGGATGGTTACTGAAGAAGGATCAAGTAAGTGAGGATGATAAACACGATGAATAGAGTATACAGTGTAATGGTAAACTTCAGTGTTACACATGTGGCCTAAATTACAGTGGCTTAAATCAGATATGTCGAGAAATCTTGGTGTGACATGATGTGTCCCCTCCAGGCTTGTCAGGTTATTGCTAATGAAGTAGGCTCTTTAAATGTAAATTAACAACGAGGCAGCAACAACCTGACGCCTCATCCAGTCTTTAGTTTGTTTATGTAAAAACACATTTCCATGTCATGTGTGTCTCGTGTACCATGTTGTATGTCATCGTCAGACAGGTGAACCTGTGCTTACTGTATGTCTAAGTCCTGTCCGGCCTTATTCGCCACCAAAAAGCAGTCATAACAACACCCACGTACATTAAAATCTACATTAATTCTAACATGATGGGTAGCATACAGTATATAATTATGATTTGATCATACATTTTCCAGCTCATTTTCACTTCATAAGCTCAGGCATAAGTGATGGTTACTGATATTCTGATACCCAGTAGTGCAAACACTTCTCCAGCGAGCAGACTGTACCTAAGACCTTGTTAAACATATCGCATGTCTGTCGCAAATCTGTGTGAGTATGTAAAGATATTACTATAGCGCTATCATTCTCTCCTGTTCCTACTTCTTCTGATTGAATATAAATGTCTTCTCCTTTGCTTATGTCTGCTTTTGTTTTGTTTGTTTGTTTTCCTCTTATCATGTTTTTTATGTCATCGGTCGCAGTCAACGTGAGTGAGCGGGGTAAATACATGGTTTAGATTCTACTCATCCTATGCAATGCTGACATCCTGATTGCTCTTTTCAACCCCCTCCTATATCCCTCCCAGCTCCTCCTCCTTCCTTGCCCTGAATGCTAAACAACCACCTTCTTTGTACCTTGGACTGATAAACGCATGCATGCTCCTGTGACATTTGGATAGATTGTTCAGTCCAAGGTTTGATGCCCCAAGCTGATTCAAATCTCTCCACTTTTCTTTATCTTTCTAATAAAAGAATCATTGCTTGTCATTTGCGTTTACTAATTTAACTTATACTAACCAGCTCTAGATGATAAGAAATAAATCTCCTGAAGCTTTGTTTGTACCACACAACAAAGCTTTGCTGGTGCTAAACAACCAAACTCTGTTTTATACCCCTTATAAACCCTGTTTTCTTTTATGAAATGATGCACTGTTCCCTGTCTGTGTGTCCTGAACCCCAAATATCGTGCATATTATTTTAATGTCATTTGACAACTAGGCAGCAGCTTTATGAGGAAGTGAAAGCCTGCAAGCTCTGATGCCTGTTCTGACATAAAATGATGAGTGTCTTACCCTCCTATCCCTGAATAGGACAGTTAATCTCATTTCCTCCCTCCAGGTTCCAAGGTACTACAGAACGATGAGTTCACTACAGATCTCTTTAGGTTTCTGCAGCTTCTCTGTGAGGGCCACAACAATGGTAGGTGGATACTTTGTCTCTATCAGGCTGAATGATCGGGAACAGTAGTTTAAAAGAAAGCCAAAAACACTCCTCTACAGCAAATCATTTCATGTATTCTAGATTTTCAGAACTTTCTGAGGACTCAGACAGGAAACACAACAACTGTCAACATCATCATAAGTACTGTAGACTACTTACTAAGACTTCAGGTATGATGTTGCAGATGATTCAAAGAAAACATCCTATATTTGTTATGAACATTTCCTGAAAAATTTAACCATTATGTTTTTTATTCTGTTAGGAATCCATCAGTGACTTCTACTGGTATTACTCTGGGAAGGATGTTATAGATGAGGCTGGTCAGAGGAACTTCTCCAGAGCATTTGCTGTAGCCAAGCAGGTCTTCAACTCTTTGACAGAATATATACAGGTACTACATCACAACACACTGCTCTAAATTAAAAAACACAGCAAATCCAGAGTGGATGCCTTTTGATGACCCCTCTCCTCTTTGTCCCTCCTCCTTTATCCTGTGTGCTACAGGGTCCATGCATTGGGAACCAGCAGAGTCTTGCTCACAGCAGGCTATGGGATGCTGTGGTGGGCTTCCTGCATGTTTTTGCAAATATGCAGATGAAGTTATCCCAGGTTTGTACTTTCTTCACCATGAAATTTTCATTGTATTATATTTGTGGTCAGGAAAATATTTTCAAGCCTGCTTTATGTTCTTCCACACCACATCACAGAATTCAGTATTTTTTTTTCCATTAACTGAACGAAGTGTTAAAGTTTTCAGATTAGTGTCTACATCAATTACACTAAATAAATGGTCTAAATAGAAACAAAGTATGCATTAGTGTGTACATTTTTGAATCAGCCACCACATTAACTAAAATCCTGTTCCAATGTTTGCATGTTGTGTAAAATGTACATGAAAACAGAGTACAATGATTTGCAAGTCCTTTTTAATCTATACTCAATTTAATACTACACAAAAATGAGATATTTATTATTCAAACTGGTTGTGTAGTGTATTCAACTGAATACAGGTTAAACAGGATTTGCAAATCATTGTATTCTGTTTTTGTTGACGTTTCACACGTCTCAAGGTTATTGAAATCAGGGTTGTACAAGAAAGAAAAATTCTGCTTCAGGCCTTTAAAGTTTAAACAGACAGTTTCAGGTCATTGTTATTCAGATTTAGATTATGTACAACAGCAGAGTAGTTTAGATACACAATCTATGTTTTAGGTGGACAGACCATAAGCAACAACTAATTACTTCAATTAATACCTGATCTAATTTGACTCCTTAAAATCCCTGAATTCTGCTCATACATTAGGCCATTTTGAATCATCTAATGACGAAAATGTATTTCATGATTAAGACGCCGCTTAGATGTGATGTACATTTTTCTTATAAATAGAGAAAAGACTGCTTTCATATGGTTTGTTTTTGCAGTTATCTTACAGACAGTATGCTGCTTTAACAATGCTTAAAGTAACACTGGAGTGTGTCCACTAGTAGTTTGTCTTTGTCAGCCAGAGCTCCTTAGTATGTTTGGCCACTAGAGGTCTCTCCAGGCTCAAAGATAACCTGAGGCTACTGCAGTGCAATTACATTTGTCACTCCATTCAGCTTTATGATGCATGGCTCAATCTATGATATTTTCTCCATCCCCAATAAGCCAGCATCGGGATAAAGTCCAGCAGCGTAACCTTATCTCGTGGTCATGAGAAAGAGCCTGCTCTGACAGTAAAGGGATGAGGGGAAAGCACAGGTGGAGGGCTTTGGATTCAGAGCATTAAAGTTTACCTCAGATTTATAGCATGCTGAACACAGACACCACAGAGGCCCAAAATGAGTCAGACTGACCCTGCCATCTGCTCCCAGACAGGAGAATAACATTAACCCTGGTGCTGATGGATGGATGTTATCTAGAGAGCCCCTCTGGGCCTCTGCAAGACCATTGTGGGTCTCAACAATCTGAGTCAGCCTTGATCTCACTGGGGTATTAGACAGCGGGGCTGCACCCTAACAGTCAGACCAGCTTGTAACTATGTGATTCAGTGCAGTCTGTGTCATGAGATTTGCCTCTTTGTTTTTCTCTAACAGGACTCCAGTCAGATTGAACTTTTGAAGGAGCTGCTGGACCTGCAGAAAGACATGATTGTCATGATGCTTTCCCTACTTGAAGGTTCACTTTATTGACATCATATGTGTTGCATTATATCATTTTTCAAGAATCGTGATGAGGGTGACCATACGTCCTCTTTTTGCCCAGACATGTCCTCCTTTTTGGTTGTAAAATTATGTCCAGGGGAAATGTCTGGGTTTTCCAAAAAATGTACTCTTTTTCTTTAAGCATGTGGTGAGACTGCTATGGAAGCCTATTACTGCCAGTTACAAAAATAAAAATGAAAACATGGCTTCATTGAGAATTTGATCGGGGTTACGTTAAGTCAAAATAGTGATACAAAAAGTCAAAATTATGAAAAAAAAGTAAAAAATCTGAGATAGTAAAAAGTTTGAGATATTAAAATTTGAGATAAAAAGTCAAAATTTTGAGATGAAAAGTCATAATTTTGAGAAAATCAAAGTTCTGACTTTTCATCACATGAATTTGACTTTTTACCCCAAAATTATGACCTAAAATGGCTTGGAAAAAAAAAAGTCTTAACAATGCCATTTTCCATTTCTATATTTTTGACAGGGGAAAATTGACATTATTCATGTAAACATAAAAAAAATCACTTAAACAGAAAAAGAGTGTTTTAAATATATGTATGGGTAAAGAAGCTAATTAGAGTATTTTACGGTTACGGGGTCCTCTTTTTTGACAGACAGTGACAGATATTCTGTGAGGAATGTATTGACGTTTTCATCCCAGCAGCAAATTTACTGTAATTGGCTGATTTTGCTTTGGTTCTTATGTCTTCCTCACCACAGGTAATGTTGTCAATGGTACCATTGGCAAACAAATGGTGGACACCTTGGTAGAATCTTCCAGCAACGTGGAGATGATCCTGAAATTCTTCGACATGTTCCTTAAGTTAAAGGACCTGACTACCTCAGACAGCTTTAAGGAATATGACTGTGAGAGCAAAGGGGTCATCTCAAAGAAGGATTTCCAGAAGTCCATGGAGAACCAGAAACAGTACTCTCAGTCTGAGATTGAGTTTCTCCTCTCATGTGCAGAAGCCGATGAGAACGACTTGTTTAGCTACAAGCAGTTTGTGGAGAGATTTCATGAGCCTGCCAAAGATATTGGTTTTAATGTCGCCGTGTTGCTGACCAATCTCTCTGAGCACATGCCTCATGATGCTCGCCTCTCAACCTTTCTTGACCTAGCTGAGAGTGTCCTCAGCTATTTTGAACCATTTTTAGGTCGCATTGAGATCATGGGAGGAGCCAAGCGCATTGAAAGAGTCTACTTTGAGATCAGCGAGTCAAGTCGTACACAGTGGGAGAAGCCTCAGGTGAAGGAGTCAAAGCGTCAGTTTATCTTTGATGTCGTCAATGAAGGCGGGGAGAGCGAGAAGATGGAACTTTTTGTAAACTTCTGTGAGGATACCATATTTGAGATGCAGCTGGCGTCTCAAATTTCAGAGCCGGATCCAGTGGAGCGTCCAGAGGAAGATGAGGATGACGACCAGAGTGTGGCAGAAAACCAGGAGGAGGAAGAGGAAGAGAGTGTGATGTTAGAGTCCTCATCAGCATTTACAATCGCCTGCATCTCCATGAGAAAAAGCTTCAGCCACTTCCGACAGATGCTCACTTTGAAAAGCATGAGGAGACAGTACAGAAAATTCAGGAAGATGAGTGTGCGAGAGCTGGTTAGAGGCTTCTTCTCCTTCTTCTGGATGATCATCACCGGCCTCTTCCACTTCATTTACAGCCTCATCTGGGGCTTTTTCCATATCTTATGGACCACCATGTTTGGGGGTGGCCTTGTTGAAGGGGCTAAGAACATGAAAGTGACAGACATTTTGGGGAACATGCCAGACCCCACCCAGTTTGGGATTCATGGGGACGTGTTGGAGATGGAGAAGATGGAGGCGAATGAGGCGTCAGCGTTGGCTGAGATGGGTCAGATGGCTCAGGGGGATGCAGCTGAAGCAGACCTGATGGCAGAGCTGCTGAACATACAGCCCAAGAAGGAGGGGAAACACGGGACGGAGCCAGGTTTGGGAGATGTGTCTGAGGTGGTGGTGGGGGATGCTCCGTCTATAGCCAGTGCTGTGAAACAGAAGAAGGCACAGGTCAGTGCCAATTGATACTACATAATTATTTCTCTGACTTTCTACATTGCACAGGTTTGTTATCCAACTACGAAATAATGATTCATTGATTGAACTTGTGTTTTGCTATAGTTGGCAGCTAAAAAGAAGGCATCAAATGGAGACTACAAATCTGATTCAGAGAAAGGAGAGTAAGTGTTTTCAGTTTCCTGTAAGAGGAGTTCTAGTTCTTTTTAGAGTTTTATGATGAAACAATTTTGAAATATCTTAAAGCATAAATTGTACTGTTACAGTTCTGAGGATGGGGAAAAGAAGGACCATGACAAGGCCAGGGATGAAGCCCCCCCAGAATCCTCGGTGGAGGAGAGGAAGGCTCCAAAGAAAAGGCTCGGCACAAAGAAAGACCCACCAGAGGCCTTTACAGCCAGCTTCTTTGCTGGTTTGGAAATCTACCAGACTAAGATGCTGGTCAGATACTCCCCTCACATTTACCCTCATAAAGATCGTACATATAAACATACAACTTGATCATTCATGATTTTTTTTTTCACAGAATTACCTGGCCAGAAATTTCTACAATCTCCGCTTCTTGGCATTGTTTGTTGCTTTTGCTATCAACTTTATTCTGCTCTTCTACAAAGTAAGCTTGACATGAAGGAAGTATGACCCATACAGTAAACAGACTGACTTTTTATTGTTCTTCGCTTTACCTGTGCTTGTACTCATGTCCTCCAGGTAACTGGTGACTACTCTGACGATGAAGACCCCTGGAACGGTCGAGGGAGAGCTGGAGAGGAGGAAGATGAGGGTGCACTTGAGTATTTTGTGCTGCAAGAGAGCACAGGTTACATGGCTCCAACACTTCGCTGTCTGGCTATACTACACACTATCATATCGTTCCTTTGTGTGGTGGGGTACTACTACCTGAAGGTACAGTAACACCGTATGATGAACATTTAGTCATCAGTTTCTTTAAGCATGTATAGAAACATTAGTTTAAGTAGTCTTGTTTTATTTTTGATTAATTTGACAAGCTGCTTTTCTGTTGAAAAGGTATCGATATTGGTATTGGTTTCAGCGACTCTGGTCCCATATTCACTTAGTATCTGATCGATAACAAATTTTGCAGCATCGTTCACCACTAGTGTCTTTGTACATTGCAGTCAGAGGATCTCGTGCAGCATCTTTGGGTCAAACTGGCAAAAGGGAGAGAGGTGGTTGTTTTTTGAGGTTTCGATATAAGGCACAAGTAGAGGACTTGACTTGAGATTATGTTAGAGATCGCAGCACCAAACTTAAAAATAGGGGGATAATTGAGAGAAAATACAAGTTGGGGGTACAGCAAGAGAAAGGGTCAAAAAGCAGGTGCCACCCAATTGGCAGGTCTGTTAAAAAAATGAGGTTATGTGTGGGAAGATTGACAAAGTTGGAAACTAAAGACACTTTCTCTTAATTTCAATGTATTAAAGTTAGTTTTGTAAACTCACATTACAGTTCTAGTTATCATATTTTTGTAAAGCCTCCATTTTATTTCTATTTCAGTAACGATGTTTATTTTTCACCTCTCATTTTTGTTTTTCTGTCAGTTTTCTTGAACTATAATAAACTTTACACCTTGTCCAAAGGGAATAACATGTCACTAAAATCAATGTCCTAATTCTTTGTGTTCAAGGTGCCTCTGGTCGTGTTTAAACGTGAGAAGGAGATAGCGAGGAAGCTGGAGTTTGCAGGCCTTTACATCACAGAGCAGCCGTCAGACGATGACATCAAAGGACAGTGGGACAGACTGGTCATCAATACTCCGTGAGTCAGCTGCTCTGTAGTTACTAAATCTGTCTCAAATACAGGTTTCAAGCTCTACCTTTTTGTTTTTTCCAGCTCCTTTCCCAACAACTACTGGGATAAATTTGTAAAACGAAAGGTAAGTGGCCTTCTTTATCTCTGTGACACTTCTCAAGCGTTAATACCCTGATGTCTTATTTTTCAAAGGCATGAGCCAGAAATGACCATCAAACAAACCAGAGCGCTGTTTCCTCTTTTTGCATCCTTCATACAGTATGTAATGACACCCTCTTCTTTTATTTTTTGTAGGTGATTAAAAAGTATGGCGACCTATATGGGGCAGAGAGGATTGCAGAACTGCTGGGGTTGGATAAAAGTGCCCTGGATTTCAATCCTACAGAGGAAACTGTGGCCAAAGAGGCTTCACTGGTGTCATGGTGAGAGAGCAGGCAGACTCCCTCTAGAGCAGAAAGAGCCCAAACAAAAAACAAAATCCTTACATCCATGTCTTTCTGTTTTTTTTTCCAGGTTGAGCTCAATCGATACAAAGTACCATGTCTGGAAAATGGGAGTAGTGTTTACAGACAATGTGAGTTTGGCTACAGGTTGAGCTGATTAATCGCTCTGTCAGCTAAATGAATGACATAACACATTGATGAAAGCTTGATTGATGAATTCTCTTCACCTCCTCATTTGTTTTCACTGGCAGTCGTTCCTGTATTTGGTGTGGTACACTACCATGTCTATACTTGGACACTACAACAACTTCTTCTTTGCTGCTCACTTACTGGACATTGCCATGGGCTTCAAGACCCTCCGCACCATCCTCTCCTCTGTCACACATAATGGCAAACAGGTGAGGCTGCAGGTCTCCTTTTGAGCAGCAGGGGTCACTGTAAAGTCAGAATGGAGCTGGGTTATTAAGACAGCTTTATTCCCATGAGCCTCATTGAAGGCATCTTGTGCTATATTTTTGTCAGACCTGATTTGAACTCTCCTAAGAAACATGGACGAGGTATGTATCAATAATTCATTGAAGGGAAAAGGAACAGAAACTAAACTGGCTGCAGGCTTCTTTTTTGCATTTTTGACCTGCAAGTAACAGAAAATCTTAAAGAACAGGAGAGTCCTTAAGTTTGCTTGATGGTCTCATGCAGACTGAAAGATACACACTCACTCTTTTTGATGTGACATGGGGAACATCTGTTTCTCAGCACCCTGTTGCTCGCTGGTGTCACACTTGTGGCTTGGCAGTAAACAATGCTGTGATAACAGATTGACGCTTGATTAAGTAAGAAAAGGTGGACTTGTACATATGGTGTGTTTTTTAAAGTCTTCTACCTTAACTATCAATATTTGTATCTCTCCCAGTAACTTAAAGAGTTATAGGAAAGGATGAGATGAGGTGAAGGAAGCAAGGATTCATGGATGTAATTTTACATGCACCCACTATCATCTGACATTTTTCACAGAGGTCAAATGGTTCATTTGTGCCTTCATTTAAATCCCAACCCTGGCTGTCAGTCCTTGCAGGGACTCCCGTGGCATCTGACCACAGGCACAGATCAAAATTGAATGTCACATCAATCTCCAAGGGTAGAAGTACACCTAAATGGCAGAGCCTCTAGGAATCAACAACACCTGCTGCACTCGGCTCTCTGCAGCAGAGCAAGCTCACTGAGCTAAATGCAGCTTACGGCAGCTTCTATTTTTGCTGTTCAGTAAATTAACTGGTGTCTGAATTAATGCCAGAGAGCAAAACAGGCTGTAGTTTACATGAATGCAACAGAAATAAAGCTGATGTGTGATCAGTAACTAGACCATGGAGGGCTCAAAGTGTAACCTTTACTGTTTCTTCTGTGCTCTAATCCCCAAAAAGCATGAACAGATGGAAAGTTTATAACAATGCTCTTCTGACTGTGTCTTTGTGTGTCTGTAGCTGGTGCTGACAGTGGGTCTGCTGGCTGTCGTGGTTTATCTCTACACTGTGGTGGCCTTTAATTTCTTCAGAAAGTTCTACAACAAGAGCGAGGACGAGGACGAGCCTGACATGAAATGTGATGACATGATGACGGTAAGTATGAATCACACACATCAAACATAACAGACGTCTGTCTTGAAGGGCTCCTTATTCACTTTCTCTGTGTGTTGTGCTCAGTGTTACCTCTTCCACATGTATGTGGGGGTGAGAGCAGGCGGGGGGATCGGGGATGAGATCGAGGACCCCGCCGGTGACCCTTATGAGCTGTACCGCATCCTGTTTGACATCACCTTCTTCTTCTTCGTCATTGTCATCCTCCTGGCCATCATCCAGGGTAAACTCCAGATGAACTCACACTTAAAACATGCAGAGACACTGAAACTCATGACAGGCTTTGTAACACCACATCGATGCAGTATTCACCCACAATGCACTGTACACTGATCACTCGTCCTTTGTGGGTGCAGGTTTGATCATTGATGCTTTTGGAGAGCTGAGAGACCAGCAGGAACAAGTCAAAGAAGACATGGAGGTGAGAGAGGGTTCATCGGTGGAGTCAGGAGGTGGTTTCTGTCATCTCAGAGTATTATTACTCTACCACAGACCAGATACAGGAGTATTCCTTATTTTTCTATATTAAAATAAACCTTTTTATGCTGTCTGAACAGTAAGCCCCCTGGCATTGACAAGCCTATCAGAAAAGGTATCCTCAGGACATCTTGAGTTAAGACTACTTTGATTTTTGGATCAATCAATCTCTCCTCACTTCTTTAAGCATCAGTCAGTGAAGCCAGTAAAGGTTAGAGCAAGCCTGAGGTCATTTTCCAGATAAATATTTAGTCTCAAAGGGAAGTCTAATTTTAGTTGAACATTTCAGATTTTGCTTACTGGGGCTCCAAGAAAGGGCAGAGAAAATCACATGGCTCCTGGGAAAAAGCAGGATAGTTGCATTAATCTAACAGAGATATCATGTTCCATCTGAAAGCTCCAAAGGGAATGTTTTCTGATTAATGTTTAATCTTCTGTCCTCAGACCAAATGTTTTATTTGTGGGATCGGCAACGACTACTTTGACACAACACCTCACGGCTTTGAAACTCACACCTTACAAGAGCACAATTTGGCCAACTACCTGTAAGTATCAGATATGTAAACAACCTTTCAGTGATCTTTCTCTTTGGAAGACCAAGACGGTGTTATTGTCACCAGCGTGTGTTGCCTCTCTTCTGTAATTTAAACACATGATTGATAGATATAACACATTACTGCAGCATCAGGGCCACAATCACTAATTGCCCCAGTGATCCAGAACAGTGGCTCCCTTCAGGTATTCTTTCCATCTGTCCCCGTGTTTCCTGCTCATCCACTACTCCCCTATAGAGCCCGAGACAATAGCAAGTCTCAGTCCATTTGCGCTCACAGTCAGCTGGCCTGAGGACATGAGAGCGACCTCATTATGTTGCTTCATCACTATTTAATGCCATGAACTTTATTGGAAAATAGGTTTGTGATAGCGTGCTCTCATACACTATTCATCACTGTTTGGCGTGCTGTGATGCACACACAGATATGGCGGTGCTTTGCCATTTAGACTTGATTTGGGAGACATCAGGTGATTTGGTGATGGAGATGAGGTGGAATTGTCTCCTGGTTACAAAACATCTGACATTTTCAATCCAACAAAATGCTGGAAAAAGAGTGGTGCATCCAAGCTTATTGTCCAATCATTTTTGTGTGTAAAGCTAACAATACAGGTAACTTTTTACTTTACAGGTCAGCAAATTTCGTTGTAGTTAGGTAATAATTGTGTTTTTATTCTGTCTTTGAAATGACTCCAGAATGTTTTGACAATTGGGTAAAAATCAGCCCGCCAAGACACGCAGCTTCTCTAAAATGATGTCGAAATTGAATAATAAACAAGGGGCAATTGGTCTGTTTTTTCCAATTTTTCCAATCTTTGAAATTTGCCCCAAAATTTAAGTAGGTGACAGTTTGTCAGTCTGACCATGAAATTTACAGGGAATTATCCCAGCATCAGTGTGATAGATAGCTGCCAATTTCTTTAATGTAGTATGAGTAATATGAAGTAAGTTCAAAGTTTCCTGTAATAGTAATTACCTTGGAAATCTCAAATTAATAAATGCATTCAATTTCTCAATAAGCAGTTGATAAAATTAGTAATTTATTTTATATAGTTTTCCAAGTTTTTTTGTCCAAAGTTTGCATGATTGAAGTCACATGCAAATTGTAGATGTATACTCTTTACCTAAATGTGATAGGCAATGTGTGTAACAACCCATTATAAAACAGAATCAGTTAAATTACCCTATGTTCAAATTCTGCCTTTAAAAGCAAGATACTGAGCCATCATTTTAATTTCTACCTAACTTCCTTTGATCAGATCAATTTTATTTCCTATTAACTTCAATATGGCAGACCCCTGATGTAAAGTGAGTTGGTTTACCATAGTTTCTTGTCACGACCTGACCTTGAAATTCGAAGGATATTTCAAAGAAATTGCAAGAACCACTCACTTACCAGTTTTGACTTGCTTACAATTAAATTTAAAGAAGAGACATGCTAACTTTTACACAATTGTTAGAAGATTTTGAGATTAATTTCAAAGAAAGAAATAAAAAATGATGGAAGTTTCAGACCTTTAAAGTGTTACCAAAAGCTGTGACCACACTTTCAGGTAGAAGAATTACAATTGCTTGTTACTGTTTTTCCAGTCTGACATTTTTGTTTTGTCTCATTGGACTTTTTCCTAAAGGTTTTTCCTGATGTACCTTATCAACAAGGATGAGACAGAGCACACCGGCCAGGTACAGCATAATTCTACAGCAGTAACCTTTCTCTGAAGATACTAAACAACAAAACAATTACAATTCTGTCACCATAAGAAATACTCAGTGTTGGGGCTCTTATGATGGGAAAGATTCCTTCATCCATTTACAAAAAGATACAAACATGATTGCAAAACGTTTTCATTACGAAAACAATTGAAATGATTTCTTTTCTGTCGTAGAAGTAATTATTTTATGTGTGTCTATCTATAGGAGTCATATGTGTGGAAGATGTACCAGGAGCGCTGCTGGGATTTCTTCCCTGCTGGAGACTGCTTCAGAAAACAGTATGAAGATCAGCTTGGATAGAGCAGACGCATCTTCTTTACCTCTGTCCAAAAGCAGTGGGCTGCTGGAACATGTAGTCCTACATACAGCTGCTGGACTACAACATGAAATAGTCATCTGCTCCAGTGCTTCAGTCTAGTCTAAGGAGAAACACAACAACTTTTGTGACATGAAAAGAGAAAATCCTCTTTTCCACGTCGATACAGTGCCAGTCTATGTAGAAACCACCTGGAGTTTGCCCGGACATTTTCTTTGTTTTCAGTATTTGGACTCGTTTTTTTGACAGCGTGTTGCCTTTTACTCCACATAACCCCAAATCATTGCACAACTTTTTTTTGTCTTTTTGAAACACTGGGTTGTGTGGGGTTATGGGACAAAGTGTCAGTCGTATTATGCACAAGAACCCAATTTCTATATTTTGAGAATGTTGAACTTGAGACTTAATGCCAAAAGAAAAGATGAGAGCAGCAGATTTACACAGTGCGCAAAAATGTAACTAAAGAAAAGATGTTTTTTTTCCAGATGATGTAACCTTACACACTGAGATGATGTTTTCGAATGAAGCGTGGAAAGGTTTATTATGTAGAATTTGAAATGCCTAAATTTGTCCGTAAAGTGCCTTACAGTACTGTATCTACATTACAATGAAGCTATGCAAAACTTTTGTTTTTTCTTTATTGTATGTAAGAACAGTAATTTCCCTGGAGCAGTAACAGGTAGCTGTCCAGATCTGTAGTTTGTGGCTGATCTTTTTCATTTGAACATGGAAGAACAGCACTGGTCTGATTTGATTGATATGTTTTGCTGAATGCAGGATTACTGCAAGCATTCAAGGTACAAAGTGTAAAAATGATACAACAGAATTTACTGAATACCTTCAAACAGGAACAAAAATTTAATTGCTATTGTATGGCCATTTGTATGTAGTAGCTTTGCTGATCTGTGCATTTCTTTTGATGGGAAATAAATTAATGCAAGAAATAATAACAGTTATGTGTGTATGTGTCAGAAATACACTCACAAAATACATTTCAAATAATATAGAAACAGCGCCAACTAGTCTTCAACATCATTACAAGATATTTGTAGTCAAAATGATCTGGAACAGCGAGTCTTTTCTGTCCCCAACTCAGCAAGATGCAACATCTGTCTCTTTTGCTCATCTTAATCCTTTCAAAATAAGATACCTCCTGTGTAGAAACAGCCTTTGGCTTAAGTTCCAAGTTAATTTGACTCACTTTAAACCTTAAAGCTATTTATTAACCGTGACTATCCAGCAGACTTTGGTTACACAGAGTTTGGAAGTAGCACATGAGTGGATGAGCACTTATGGTTGGTCAGAGATGTAGGACCGCACCTCAGCAGGCTGCATGATGGGAGTTTTAGCCCTGTTAGTGCCACCTGTCATCTCACATCGTGTCACCACACTTCAGGTACCACACAGTGCTGCAGCCGGCTGCTGAGAGCAACTCTGCCTCTTCAACTTACTCCTGCTCCAGCATGATGACAGGACTTTTGTCACCAGCACTACCATGAAATTATAGTTTTGGCATTAAAAAGGAATACAAAATAACAATGAATATAAACTGCATGATTACAGTCACGTATATTACATCTTGTTTTAGAAAGCTGTGACTTTTGAGTGCTCTGTAGCAAAAGGAAAACCAGATTTAACATATCTCAAGTTTTGCACAATGCTCAAACAAGTAAAGGGGACCCGCATGCTTTTCTCATTATGTGGTCATTATTGCAAGGGGAGAACAGGTGTGAAATTACTGATACAATTATTCTCAACGATCTGACACAATGAAGGCTGTGGGAGGCCATCATGGATATAAAATGTCAACAATTAAGCGATCAAATATCTTGAGACATTTAATACCTATTAAATTCTAATTTCCAATTCCCATTGTTAAGTCAGATGGAGGCATAATTCAGTTTAGTGTTATTTTTTCATCTAAAAAGGTCTGTTAAAGAGATTTATGCACATTCTTAGTCATGTTTCAGCCAGTATCCGATATTGGACTTTTCATGCCCTCAACAACAATCTCAAATCTGTTCCAAGAAAACAGAACAAGCCTGATATTTGTTAAAGCACACACCAAAAAGAGTGCTTTTTAAAAAGACATATTTTGCTTAACATGTTTTGCTGTGATCCCATGAAAATGTCATGATAGGCACAGCTGTATTTTTGCATTTGATTAACTTGAAGCAAGTCTTTTTTCTGGAGTGGTCTCTTAAATGTGGCTCATATGAAGTCTAAAAAGACATATTTTAGAAAAAATAAGGCAAACACTTTCTTTGATTTCATTTTTTGCAGTGCAGCGCTAACTGTTTCCTCATCTGCTGATATTTTTTAAAAGGCTGAACACAGTAAGTTTTCATGTGACCTGTTACAAGGAGGAACATTAAAGTGGAGGGGTCATTTACTGGGCAGCTGGTTTCACACCCGGTCTCAACATGTCCATGTTAAAGCAGAACAGTGGCCAGAGGCTTTTCATGGAATGACATGACCCTTGGGACATTTTCTCGCTCCACCACTGTTCTCTTTAAAGGGATATCCTGGCAGTTTGTTACAGATATATATCGTTTTCACCTTCAACAACACCTTTGCTTTTGTTTCACTTAGTAAACATTTGTGGTTTCATACGACCATCATGCTGATTTCAGGGTACTAAATGAGAGGAATTAGCCCCTGTCTGTGCAATTAGGTGTCATTATGAAATCTTACAAAATGTGCTGAATAACTTGCTTCAGCAAAGCCCGACACCTGTTTTCTTCTTTGATTCCCACTATAAGCCATTGCTGATGAAACCCTGCTGAAAGTGGTATCCTCCTGCCACCCTGGACCCCGTATGGTGTGCAGCATGCAGAGTGACAGATTTGATGGAAGGAAAAAAAAAAGAGAGCAGCTTGAATCACATTTGCGCTGTCACCTGCAGCTGGCGACCTGCAGAGAAACCTCCAACTGGTGACAAGTCTCTGCATATGGTTCTGTTGATTCCTCCTGTCAGTGTCTGAGCCTTTTATGTAACATGACACAACAGACAACACTTCTACAGCTTATCACGTACACCAAAGAAGGAGAGAGAGAGAGAGAAAGGGGCAATTTGGTTGACTTTTCGTTGTATAAAACAAGCTCTAGGGACTTTTCCAAACTGCATTTTTATGCACAAACTGCAGTAGCTCCCCTCATTTGTCATGGCTGTGACTGGTTTGAAAAGTATTTTTGGCCCATATTGAGTCACAATTCTGAGCTTAAACGATGAATTTAGAGCTAAAAGGTCAAGGTTAAGAGACGAAAAAGTCTAATTTTGCTCTAAAAAGTCAAAATTTTTAGCTAAAGAAAATTCAGGTTATGGGATAAGTCAATGTTTTGAGATTAACTATAACTTTTGAGGTATTCAAGCCAAATTTCTGAGATAAAAAGTCAAAGTTTTGTGACAGTCAAAAATGAGGCAACAGTTAAAACTTTGACTTTTTTGTCACAAAATTTTAATGTAATTATCACGAATAAAAGAAATCTCAAGAAAGCCAGTTTTCCATTTTTTGTATTTTTACAGGAGGAAATAGGCTTCAATGCATTTTTTTTAAATTATTATTATGTCATAGAAATTTTTCACTTCAAACAGAAATGGAGTTTTATAAATAAGTGTGTTATGAAGCTACTTTAGCATCCTGGAGTATCTTTGGCAATTCTCTCCAAGAGGCTGGGTAGGGGGTCCTCTTTTTTGTGGGGTTTTGGTGTATGGTCACCCACGTTAGACACCACAATAAATGTCTACAATGAGGATACTTTTGGCATGTATAATTTTGCTGCATTTAACGAATAAGAAATAAGTTGTATTTTATCTGATATCCTAGTGTTGAAAAAACCTGCTTGACAATGCTTGCAAATGAGCGTCAAAGGATGTAGCATTGTGATATTTGTGTCCTCCAGTTAAGAAGGCATGATCTGTAGGTATGACTTTGATGAGCAGATGCAAAACAGAGGTGAGAATTTCCCTGAAAAAAAATCACCCACAAACATAATACAAGCACTTTGACCTAAAAGAGTGAAAAAAAAAGTGTATGTGTGCATTCAGTAAGGACTTTGGAAACATAAAACCCTTTGTCCTCAGTTCACACACTGTGGTGCTGGCATTAAATTCTTTGACAGATGTGTTCCTCCCTGAAGCACACTCTACTGTGCATCGATGGAGTTTATGTGCAGTTTTAGAGTGAGTGTGTGTGTGTGTAAGTGAGAGAGTGAGCGAGAAAGAAAGAGAGATAGAGATAGATTTGAAGCTAGATGAATGAAGACAATGGCGAAAAATAAACTATCAGTTTGAAAAATCAAAGACTTTAGCTTTCATCTTTCCTTACATCTTTCTTATTTTCACAAAAGTAAACCTCTCATCTGTTAGAGAACCTTTAAAACCTGCCTGAACTGGATTGCTGCCCAAACTCAAAATCATCAAGCTCTGAGTAAATTGTTATTTCTATTGGTGTCACTGACCTTTTCAAGAGACCATGAAGTCAGGTCCCATGAGGTTTTAATCACAGATCGGCTCAGAGCAGTAACTGAATGTCATGCTAACCCCATTGATGTGTATTTTCAGCAGTGTAAGTTTACCTGCAGCCATGTAATAATTGGATTGATAGATCCAGGTTGATGAAATTGATTAAGTCTTCAGGCGCATTAAACAGCTGGTGAAGCTTCCTTTGTTGTTGTTCAAGGAGGAGATGCAGGACTGAGGTGCTGTGCTATGGAACGCGAGTGAGAAACCCTTCACACAATAATATATCAAAGAGCAAAGTCTGTCCTCTTCTTTTTAATTCATCTCCCGAGAGAAATACAAATGATACCACACAAGAAATTTTTACGACATGTTTAAGCAGCACATTGAATTTGGTTATTGTCAAAACAATGTTCTACATGAAAATGAAACCAACAACCTAGTTGTCATACAGGGATCCTGATCACACCATCCATTTATATTAATAGCATACCTGAACATTATCCCTGGTTTAATAGACTGCCTTTTCCTTGGATTTCTGCAGTGAACTAGGTCTTAAGTTCATGTGCAGGGGATCTATTACATGTCCAAGGTCAGACAGAGGCACTTTAGCCCGTAGCTGTACAGTAACTGAATGCTGCAGGGCCAGAAGTGCAGACGGACAGTGATGTGAGGTGAGCTGTGCTGAGTGAGGGCTGAGGTGACAGGCTGCTTCCTACTCCATGGGTGTTCTATTGCGCTGATACGGCAGGGGACAAGTCAAGAGCATTTCCCTCTCTGACTCAGGGCCAAACATACCTGCAGAGGACAAATGAGAAATAAGTGTGGCCTATTCTGTCCCATTCATTCATTTCAGGCAGAATTACTTCATCAAGTACACATAAGGTCTGCATCTTGGGCCTGCACTGACCAGGTTTTCCTTAAGTTGCTTTGACAGAGAATCTAAAAATGTACTGTGATCTTGTTTTAACCAGGAATGCTGATGGGAAATACCTGGACTTTGCATTTTGGGAATAAAAGCCCAACCCTAAAGTATTAAAATTTTGAGCATAAAATCACATTTACCTTTCCACTCCAGACATTGTCTTATGTAAAGTTATTTAAAGACAAAAATGACATTTGAATTACTTGTAATGAGTAAAAAATAAATCTGCCAATGGGGTAAGAAAAATTTTCTTGTCAAGTTTCTTGAAATCAGAATGTCTTAATACAAGAAACCTTTTTCTTACTCCACTGGCAGATTTTTTTTTACTCACTATGAGCAATTCAGACATCATTTTTCAGACATATGGACTGGTCTGGTGAAAATGGCTTATCAATTCTAAAAAAGTTTTTTTTTTGTTTAAACTCAAAATAAGACATACACACGTGCTTGGGTTTCAGATTTTTGTTGTGTATGCTAACACTTTTTTCTGTTTTTTCTTTTGCCAAGTAAGTCACCTTGGGTATCTCCTTGTATTACAGAATATAAATGCAGAATTAGTCCATGAGTTTGATGTTGAGAAAGAGTAACTTGTTTTCATGAATGTCAACCCATTGGATTTCTCTAACAGACTACAAGAAATTACATTGTTTTCCTAGTTTTATTTTAGACTTCACCCCAGTTTTCTGCTAGTCTGATCCTCTGGTTAATAAAGAGGACACAGCCTTCAGAAAAACAGCAGCACTACAGAGAAGGGGAGCAAGAAAATAGTTTGAAACATGTGAAGGATGCGATTATTTCTCCAGTAATTTCACCTCACATCAAGTCAACCTGCTGTTTCATAGCAAAGATAATGTCACACAAGACAGGAAACAATAGAAAAGTCACATTTTATGTTCTGATTAGCCCAAGGAAACAGAGTCATCTTCTGAATGACACACAATCAAAGGGATTGTTGTAATCAAGCTAATCAAGCCAAGACTGTATTGGTCTGGATATGAACGGTTATCCATCTGTTTCCGCTCATCAGGTTGTCGTTCATAGTGCTTCAAGCTTCCTGAATCTATTCTTTCTAACTTCCTAGGTCTAACCTCCTTACAAAGATGAAGAGAATCCAAGCACATTGTTTAGCAACTCTTAGGCCTCATAGTCAAAGCTTAAAAATAATTATAATCTCTTCATCTTTTTTTTAAAGCGCCTGATCTATGAAAATTGTGTTGACACTGATTGTCTGTCCTCTCTCTCTCGCTCCTCCTACCTTTGAATAAAACATGTCATTACCATCACAGAGTATGAATGCAGGTGACACTGGTGCTGACTAATCCAAGTCACAAAAGGACACAGAGGTAAGTCTCTCTAAAGCTTTTCTAGGAACTCCTTCCATTCTCCTTAGCTGTTTCAAATTTCCTCTTCATGGTCCATTTACCGCTCAGTGGATGTAAGCTCCAGTCAGCCGGTGTCATCTGGAGCTTCAGAGCTGAGTGTCTTGAATAAGGAAATATTCCCCTTGGACTTCCTGTTGCTGACTGTAAGAGTGTACATAAAAATAGATAATAATGTCTGCTCTTGGGCAACAAGTTCATATACAGGTACAGGTCATGAAGAGAGCAGAGGAACCATAAACAGATGTAAATAAGTGGAAGTGAGTCAGTCACATATCTTTGCTGACTATATAATCACAGAATTTTTTCTCCCCTCTTAAAATTTTTTTAACTTAATGTTTTGAATTTTTATTTCATTATTTTGACTTTATTTTCCAATCATTTTGACATTTTATTCAAAATTTTGACTTTTCTCTCATAACTTTGATAATATAAGTCAATATTTTTGACTTTTTATCTTAAAATGATAACTTTTTATCCACAAATTTTGTCTTCTTATCTCATTATTTTCCTTTCTTTCTTATAATTTTGACTTTTTAGCTTATAATTTTGACTTTGAGGTTGGGGCATCAGAATAATACCAGTAGCCCTGTGCAGCGACTCATTACAACGATCCATGGTCTGTGAAACAAGCTGAGAAAAACCTGGAAATTGTGGGTGGAATTAAAAAAAAACAAAAACAAAACAAAACAAAAAAAAAAACCTGGACACATTTTTACAGCCAAAAAGCAGGACATGTACTGGTAAAAGGTTAGTGAAGTAGCAATTTTCAGAGTCATCTTTGGGTTCAGTTATGATCATAAAAAGGTTTTTAGAGATGCCTTAGATTAAACAAACTGCACAGCCGAAAATGATCTCTGTTACAGAATTTCATATAATATTAGTCAGCAAACCTTGCTGCATTAGCTCTGTCTGATCAGCATTCACAGCTGAAACCTGCTCTTTTTTATAACACGGCGAGGCCATACCAGGTGGATTGTGGGTAGCAGCAGGTCCTGATAAACAGGTTGGTGTCTCCACCAGCGAGGAGCTGTGGCAATGGATTTTTACTCTGCTGCAGAAATTCAAAATGCATAGAATTTGTTGAGTGATGGTGGTAATCTAAAAATGAAAACGGTCTGTAGTGAAGTTTCATGCTCTGGACTTCCTGAAGCTCTGTTGGTGAGAAACATCTGAAGAGAGACTGTTGTGTGGAGCACCCTGAACATGAAGCAGCTTTAGCACTTGACACAGGCAGCCCTGTATATCTCTCTGCTGCCCTGAGGTTAATAAAGATGCGTGTGATTGTATAATTTTGCTCTTGACAGCACTGAAAAGGGAAAACGGATGCAATGACTTCATTTGATCCCGCGTGGAAGCCTCAAGTGTGTTCCATGGGTAATTTCAACGTGACATGAGCTTATAAAAGCAATTTACTGTTGTTTTTCACTCCGCTTTATTAAATTCTGTGCCCCAGGACTTGACTGTAAGCTTAGACAGCTTTAGGTTATTGTGAGCATAAAAACAATGCAGGCAGTTGTCAGCTGAGTTCAAAGCTACGTATGAGTGAATGCTGTTATCTGAAATGGGGTTTATGCTGCTGCGGTTATCTCAAAATGAGATAAATACACTAATAAGGTGTTGATTATAGATACCATCACAGCTGTTACCTACCTGATAATCTTTGGATAAATTTCTTTCTCTCTTTCTGTAGAATGATAGTGTAAAAAAAAAAAAAAACAAGAAGAACCTGAAATGATGGTTAGTGATGGCACTCTCATTAAAATACCTCCACACAAGTGTTTTGACTTTTTTTAACTGTCAGCTTCCACTCCTATTTTGACCCTTCTCCTCAATCTGCATATGGAGTGAGACAAGGGTCTGCATGAGTGCTCTCCATCCATATTGTTGAGAAACTAACAGCCCCTTTTAGACAGACTGTTTCCAAGCAGAGGTGCTAAAAGTCACACATCAGGAATGTAACTTTTCAGCAGTGTTTGAGTGTCCTGTTGAACACGGTACAGCCCAGCAAAAGGGCATCAGCTGCCTTCATAACAGGCAAAAGAGCAAACCCCAACAACTGGCACTCTCACCCAAAGGACACACTAATTAGGTACACTGAGCTTACACCTCATTTCTCACCCCAGTTTCTCCAGTCTTAAACCAGGAGTGCTCTCATCAGCACAAGCAGACCCACAAATAGAGACAGAGATGTGAACTTCAAACTCAGAGGGATGATTTATCTACATCAATAAAACTGCAACCAAAGGTTCTTTGAAGTAACCTTAAAATGCAGTTTTAAAGTACATATGCAAAGATTTTTATATTAAAAAAAGAAACAAAAACAAACAGCTAAATCATTATTACATCTAAATGAAGGTAAAACTAGACCTGAGAGGTTTACAGTTGGATGCAACACAGTTTATCTTCACAAACGGCCTAAAGTCACAATTTGACTTTACTTGTATTGAGCAATGTGACAAAATAACGTCATAGCGTGTCAACCCTTCAAAGACTGATTTACAAGAGCTAAAAAAATAAGACTTTTAATAAGAACAAAAAGAGAATGATAAAACTATTACTTAAGGTTCCTGTCAAAGTTTCTCTGTTGGATTCAGTCGATAGGATTAAATATCATATGTGAAAAGTTCCAAATAAAACTTCCTTTGAGACCCAAACTTTTTTCATCACAAAGAAGAGCTTTGAAAACAACTGGACCAAATCCAGATGAGTCATTTGTTCGGATGAAATTGAAAAATAAAAAATAAATAAAAAACTACTCTGCAAACAATAACAGAGAAGCTACAAAGTTGTTCATCTACCACCTAAAGGTCTCCACTTGACCCAAGCAGACTAATATCTTTTCTATCATTTTTTGTTAGTATTCTCACATTGATGTGTACAATAGGATAAATCTCTGATTCTGTGTGCTCTTTTTTATTGAAGTTATTTTGCCTCTCTCAGATAGGGCAAGTGATATTAAGAGGAGAGAGCGGGATGGTGTGCAGTAAATAGCCAAGGTTGGAATTAAAGTATTGGCTGCTGAAGGTTGAGACTTAAGACTCTGAAGGATATGACTTTGAGCAGCGGAGGCAGACATCTTTGGGAGCGAGGAGTAGAAATTCATGCTGCTCCACTGTGCTCACACGCTCTGACATAGACTGTGTCTGGTTCAACTGGCACGAATCATGTGTAACCATGTGCATGGAGGATTGAAGGCTGGTGTTTCTAGCTCTGCTAACCTTAGCAGCATTCATGGACTATCTTTATATTACAGAAAATAATTTGTGATCCTGTGTTTGGCCATATTAGTTATACTGTGCTTAATTTTGACTGTTTTCTCTGTTTTCTTACCTTTTGACTTGATGGTAAATCAGTTCAATTGAAATTAGTCACAGGGTAAAGTTGTCACTAGGTCTTGCTGGCATATACATACCATTTTCCATTGCCGTGGGCTTAACAATCCTTGAAGAACTGTTCTTTTTTTTCTTTTTAAATTAGAAAAAAAAAAACTAAAGAAATTCCTCAATGGCAAATGTTTGGGATGGGACCTTTCCCCTTAAGGAAGTACACCCTATTTCTTAGTGTGCTTTTTAGTTTTTAAAAGGAGTTCTGAAAGTTTGCCACCAAAATCTTTAAAAGAAGTCAGACAAAGCTTGTAACCATGCAACATCATGTAAGAATTTCAGAAGTAGACTACAAGTTATCAAAATTATCTACCTCGGTTTGAATTTTTCGTCACATTCCTTACAAGCTCAGTGCAACTCTGACCAATTATCATGCAGCACCACCGGAAAGTGAAGCTCATCAATAAAGCATGGCACATTATTTAGGATGGGAATGAAAGATTGATGCCTGACTCTCTTTACAAGCCGAGTTCGGCACTTCAAACCATCAAAGTGCACTTTGTGAATTAGCCTTGAATCATCCTCAAACTTTTGAGGGGATGTCACTTTTAATACTTCTTCAATGGCCCTGCTGTATGAGGTCATGCTTCAGATAGATCAGGAGTTCTCAGCAGTCAGGGAGACCATCTGTGTTTATTTTCCATTAAGTCTGACTCTCATTTCTCTTTAAGGATGCACTTTATGTTATATGTTTGTTGATTAATTATTCAAAGACACCGATTTCAATGAAGAACTGAAAGCAAACCTATCTCCTTTTCTCCTGTACTCCTGTACTGGTGTCTATATGCTCGCAAAAACATAAAGTATTTGTATCAGTGTGTGTGACTCTTACATGCTCAGTTAATCTACATATTCAAAATGGTTTGTCTGAAACAATATAGAGAATCTTCCTTCGGGCCAAACACAGCATGGTTCATCCAAATGAGGAATTCACTAGAGCTGTTGTGTATTAATGCCAAATTCTTACAGCAATGTGAGTACGTAAGAGCGAGTGATTTGTTTGTGAATGCTAATTTCTCTGCATGGAAGATGAGGGACCACATGATGGGCCCTGGCTGTTCGCCCAAAATAAACACCTTATCAGGGAGTTGGGGTGTTGCTGGGTAATCAGCCCACAGGCATAAGAAGTCCAGACAGACATCTCACCCAATTAGCATTCGGCGCCTTGCCCACAGCTTTGGGCAACAAATGCTATTTTGATGTAGCGTAACTTTCATCACAAACAAGCAGGGTGAGGCTAAGTATAGAATCAAGTTTTGCAAGTCCAGGCATGGACTGAACACAAACACATGAACTGAACACAAACACATGAACGGACACTGTTGTGAGGTTGTTTTGGTGGACATCAAGTTTTTTAGGTGTTGAATTACCATTGTATATACAGAGTCAGAGGAGACCGCCTTCTGTGATTCAGCTGATTTAAATTAACCACGAAATTTAAGATGGATAACACTGAAAGTTGCACCTGTCCCATAAATGACAGTGTAGAAGGTATTAATTAAGTTTATGCTCAGTTCATGATGGTCAAAATGCTTTGAAAAAGGCTTCTTTCCTAGTGTCACATCTGACTCATGGCAATCATCCATTTCTGCTTTGAAAATAGCTTTTTCTTTTTTTGTTTTGTTTTTGCTTTGTGCAACGTGGTTCCTGGTGGTTCAGGAGTTAGCTTCAGGCTCACATGCAATGTTCCCCAGATTTAAGCACTTCTGCATTGCCTTAAATTTGCAGTCCAGAGGTTGCCACTTGGTCACACAAGATCTACCAAGGTAAGGTTGAGTCCCATTTGAAACAGAATTTAAAACTCCACTTTAGAAAGAAGTGGGTGACGTTATAGAGACTTTGTCCATGTATTATCCACTCAGTGTTTTTGGCCAATGTGAATCAAGCACCTAAAAGCCCTGTGAGAACTCTACCAGTGATACTGAAATGGTCTCATTGTTATATATTTGTCCATTCATAATCCATGAGTTGAGATGACCAAAATGTTATTCCTAAATTCTATTTCTCAGTATATGTGCACAACCTGACCAATCCACTGATGACATTAAGTCCTAATGACAGGCAATTTCTTAGATTTTAAATAATAAATAAATAATAAATCCACATTATATTTAAATCATAAATCCAATTAAAAAATAAATCCACAGAACTAAAAAAAACTGTTCTCACATTGTCATTGTGGGGTATTGAATGTAGAATTTTGTAGAAAATTGAATTTATTCCATTTTGGACTGAGGCTGTAACAAAAAAAATTGCTTTCTGGATGCACTATACTTTGCTGTCTGCATTTGGGTCCTTTCTGACTATCCCACACTTGATGGTTTGAAACAATGCACACCAGGATGATAGATTGATTGCTAGAGCACTGGTAAATAAGATCCATGCTGTACTGCATTACCATGAGATAAAACTCAAGTTGTCACATACATCTCTGTCAGATCCAACTTGATTTTCTCAGGCGCAAGTCAATGGAACTTGTCTTTTGGAAAATTCTTTGTACCTCTGAGGCACAAAATGCGATTTGTTAAAAATGTACAGAGCAGAACATTGTTATAGATTGTGGGTTAAGAGCATGATAAAGTTCAAGCTTGTTCATCCAAACTCACAAGTCCCCCAGTATAAAGTCCTTCAGCCTTGTTTGTATTCTTCCACCCATTCCTCGGACTCTTCTTTCCCAAACATGAACATTGTTTAATCATTTTCCCTTCATGAAGCTAATCGTGAATTGTCAGTCTATTAAATGGAATTCAAGTCAAAAGGTTCATAAGAAATAAGGAGAGAGGAAATGAAAAAGAGCCCATGAAAGAGGCTCGTAGGAGGAGAAACAAAATTCTTTAATTACAAGCTTTTCTATGAAAACGGGATTTCAAACTGTATTAATTTGTCCCTGACAGAAAAATGTGGAGGTTAATTAAGGTGTCACTATCATGAGCCAGGGAAAATAATATGGTCTAAAAACACACCAATATTTACATATTACAGTTTAGCCACATTTAAAAGGTCAATTAAAGCAATTCCAGGGTGCGTGTGGAGCAAGTGATGAAGTATTATTCATCTAAATTTGAAAGTGTAAAGCATATTAATTTGATTCTGCTGATGCTGTTTCCCTCCCTGCTGGCTGTGCTGTTTTTAAACTGTCCCCAGGTGAATTTTAAGTTAGGTCACAGTCTTGGCATGACATGAGGGAACTTTAATTCCAGCTAACTGTGCTGACAAAATTCAGCCAAACAAAATGAGATCTGAAGTCACAACAGAGGCTGAGCTGAAAAAGAAAAACAACTGCCAACTTTTGTGTCACAAGTGACCAAATATTTCCACTCAGTCGATAAGGAATATCATCCAAACTCACAAACCACATCTCAAAGTTTCACACTGATTGGCACAACAAAGAACTCGTCTGCAAAGCTAGTTTAGGCCAAACTTGTGTACGTACAGTTCTGTGTCCCTCGGGTGCCATTAGAGAGGGTGACGAGGTTGGCCTTGAGTCCCAGTGAGGGGGTAAGCTGCTGTAATTTGTGGCTTTAGAGGAGTGGGTAGAAGCAGTCCCACCGTGTGGCTGTATCAGGGCGTCGTGCAGCTCTGATAATGAGGCAGGTTTGCCTCATTAAAAGCCATGAGGCCTGCTCACAAAAGAGCCTGACATCAAAAGCCTCCATGCTGCCTATAGTTTGCCTCTGCACACATGCCTTGGACCACAGCGCTAATGCCACAACATTAAAGTCACACAAAAGAGCTCTCTGCTTCTGCACAAGCTCTCTTTTTTGCTGTCGTCTGGCACCCAAAGGCAGCCGTGTGTCTGCCTCTGGAAATTATTACTTGTTCTTTCATATATATTTTTTTTTTAAAAACTGACAAAATGAAAGAAAGTAGTGGGCTTCTAGTCCTGTGTGTGGAGGTGGCAGAAAAGAGATCATAAAAGTATGGGCTGGGGTTGCAGACATCAGAAGTTCTCTAAAGATATTTTTGTTAACACAAGCACGGACCATAGCTGTCACAAAATGAGTGCCTGTAAGCCCGGTTCAATGGTAAATAAGAATATTAGGTAAATATAGGGATGACATTATTAGTAAGTTGGCCTGTACATCGGATCCAAACCCAAATATCCCAGCGTCCATCCAACAGGGGGAGCATATATTTTTCCGTCACTCATGATGGATTCAAAAACTTAGCATGTTAACTGTGATAAAAAGTTGCTCAGCTCTCTTAGAAAACAATAGCCATCTTCAAAATTCTGACTATACTCGTGGCACTGGGGACACAGGCTTTATCAAACGTGGGCATATCATCAGTGATGACACTGGTGTTTTCCGAAGGGGATCAAAAGCTGAACAATAGCAGTTGCTGTATTGGAAATGATGACTCAAGCTAATTTTTGGTCGACTTAGAAACCACAAGTCACTTAACCTGAAGTCTGGGTGGGGTCTTGATTTCAAGTGTGTGTTCAAATCCAACTCAATACAGAGTCTGCAAAATGACTTCAAGTGAAACTGAGTGTGAAGCATGTCAACAAGATGGTCAGTGTTTAACTAAAAGAGGACTCAGAACAGTTGTATGTTAATTCCCTTTTTTTTTTTTTTTACATTTATTAATGTAAAGGCTTGAAACCATATGAGAATTTCACTTTTCATTCTTCATAGGCATTTTATCATAAAGCTGTATGGAGTCACAGTTTTTTTGGTGTGTGAACGTGACATTGAGGAGATGAGATACTTTCTGATGGCTATCTGCTCCACCACTGCTGGACAACAAATTTCAGCCAGACCCCCATGTGTTCAGAGAGGAGTAGGAGAAAGAAGATTGAACTGTGTTTTAAGAGCCCCAGTGACTCTCCTATGTGTAATGCTGTAATCAGTATGTGTATGTGAAAACATGAATTATAAGTGGGGTTATCTAGCAGGCTCTTAAGACTTCAGGAGATAGAAGGTTGAGAAATGTCCCTGTACTTCTGCTCTGTCTGTATTTTAAGTATTTAACCATCACCACATTGTTCCCCAGGTGCATCTGCGTGAACCGAGGTTAAGCCTTAGTGAGTCTGTCACCGGAAAATCCAAAGCTTGTGGACCTCAGGCCATCAGGAGGGAAATGGGCTCTGGGTGAAGATAAGCAGATGCACTTTGCTCAGGCATGAAATGCTTTCCAGGGAGTGTGGACAGAGATATGGAGAGAGGCAGAAAGATGCAGAACTAAAGTGACAGAAGCCAGAAAAGGAGGCAGGAAAAGTGAATGAGTCACCATGCAGGACATGAAACATATTCTGTTGTTCTCGTGGGCATGAGTCACAGATGATTAATGTAAAATGCAGTTTTTGATGCTTTTCCTTTTTTCACATTGTGGTGTGATTCTTCTTTGAAACCAGCCATGTCTTGTTCTGTAAAGCTCACTTTTTCAGAGATGTTGTTCAACATACCAAGATTAATCTGAACTTGAAAGTGTCTGGTCTGTGGTGCATGATGGTGTAACCAGAGCACTTGGGACAGCAGTGCAGTGGTAAGTTCTCAAGAGTTGGATTTTTGTATTCAGCACAGTCACTTCGTTTTGAAATAAATGCTGCAAGTGTATAATATTCAGCCAAAAACAGATGAGTTTGATATCAAAATCCTCTGCACTCAGGCTTTTGGTATTGTTCAGTACAGTTTTAATTCAATTTCATGATATATACATCACTTATCAAAGTTCCAGCATCCAAGCCATGGGCCATTTCTATTCTTTGGAAATCTGTTTACAAGCTTTAAAATCTGTTTCTGACTGATATCTGCTCAAAGAAAAAGAAAAGTCTTTGGGGATTTTATCTATCTTTCCAGCATCGATCTGCAAACCAGGGCTGTGCTGAGTTGTATTTGACTTCACTCTTCAGATGTGTGTGTTATATTTCAACTTAGGCAGAACATTTCCACTGGTGTCAAGTTGATGAGCATGGAGCAGAAACAGGAATAGAAATGATGAAAGGAGGAATGTTACCACAAGACAATAATGTGAAGGATAAAACTCAGCAGGCTTTATGTTTGTAACTATGGACAAAGCAGAAAATATCAGTTACACAGTATTCAAGTCAGTTCCTTGACCGGTGATGTAAAGCAGCAACACTGTAACCAAAGCACACATGCAGTCTTCTCCAATGATCAATATGCATCTGCTTGTAGTGAAATTCTACAGTGAAAGATCCTCTTGTTGAAATGGTCTGACAGTCTATTTGAAACCATCTGAATGTGATAGCTATAGTATCAGCAGAAAGCAAGGCTGGCTCATTTCCACTGCAGCATTTTGAAATGAAACTTCCTTTCTATTCACATTTCTTGTGAGAAGAACTCCATTTTAAATGGCTCTAAACAGCTGAATGGCTTGGCTCTTGTGCTTTTGTTTTATGGGATGTTTGCTATCGGTTTTAACATTAATGGATGAGAAATAAATGCATCAGTAGGAAAACTCCAAAGCACTGCAGAGGATCTATTAGAGACTGTGCCTGGGATAAAGGTGAGAATAAAATTTGTCAATCCCTGTGCACCCAAGGCTGCATGTATATTCATTATCATTGATTAAACATTGCAGATGATAAATCAAGAATCCGATTAGTTATTGTGGAGCAGTTTGGTATTGGCTGACTCTTTGATTACCAATCACATTGATGCCAATCACATTAAATCATTATAATGAGACAGGTTTTTGCTGTCTGACAAGCTTTGACTGTCACTCAGCTCGTTTTGCTTCTGCTGGTTGTTGCTTTGTGCCATACTCTGCTGAGACTGGTTATTCCCTGTTTTACTTCCATATTTGATGATGCCATTGATCATTGTATGCATTATATACTCACTGTAGCTCAATTATTTGTTACCACTGGGTTTTGTTCTACATACAGCCTTCATAGGGAGTTGGCATCACAGGATGATATATGTGCACTGTGTAAAGAGAACAAAGCAATGCTTTCAAACAAATGACTCTAATCTTTTATTCCTTTCTATATCAACATACAAAACCTCCACTTTCATAGCTGGAAATGGAATAAAAAGCAAACCATTTTAGCTCAATACACTGTTTATCATTTGAACTACAGGGAGAAATCTGACACCTCTGGATAGGCTACACTCAATATTAAGCGTTCACTTTCCCAGGGGCCTTTTTTCAGCGTTCGTGAGTCATATACAGTGCAATAAGAATGTTCCTTAAATTACACATACTACATACATACTCTCGAAATGTTTGTCACTTGTTTGAAAGCTGCGTCCACAGGCTAGCACTGCGGCTACATCTTTGCTCTTTTAAATTAAATTTACAAAACCTCTCACAGGGTGCATGCTCTGCTGTTCTTGATGTTACACTGTACCTGTGATCCAAGGTGGACATTTCGATGTCACATTTTAAGTTTTGTCAATTGCTTTCTTTTTTAAGCACACCAGTAAATACATCTCTGCATTTTTCTCCAAGCCAGAACTGTATTAAGCAGTTTACATAACACATTATCATTGCTTCATATTCTCTCAAATGTTAACTGTTGACATCCTGCAACACTGCCAAAATCATCTTGGGCAGCACAAATGTCAAATGTTATGCCAGTGAAGCAACTGGAGATGCATCAAAGTGAGTGATGTGCCACACTTCAGTGAGGGTTTGCTTTTGTGAGAAAGACAAAGGATTGTGGGTGTTCTCAAATGAAGACAACTGGATATGCAAAATTATTAGTGTCTCATTCAAATTGAAGAACAGTGCAAAGCGTTTGGGAGTGTTCAAGACTAGAGAAAGAATGCTGCTCAAAACATATAATTGTACAACGCATATGGTTTGGCCCATGCTGCAGAACATCCATAGGGCCCAGATTGCATCAGCGACAATGGCACCTTAAGGCAAATTGCATACTTTAAACTCTCTTGACAACAGTGGCTCCCACAGTGGACTACAGTGGTTGAACTTTATCTCATACAGGTGTCAGTGAGTCGTCTGTTTTTCATGTTCTTACTAACTGCCCTTCATCTGACTGAGTATCATGGATTCAGCTGGTGTCAAATCTTGTTAACGGGTGAGGGCTGTCACTGTGAGCCTCAATCTTAAAGTTGAGCTGTGGTGCAAAACAAAAATAATTACAGGTAAATCGGACAACTGCTCAGATCATTTTCTATAAACACAACACAAGCTGCACAAACCTTTCAGCTCAAGGCTAAAAAAGAGGGTGATACTTGCAGATTTTCCTCGTGAGTGACTGGAAAAGTGATCTGTCATTCTGAACTAGGCCTTTGGGTCAACAGATGCTCACACTGTTAGAGGCAGAAAACTCTAAGTGTTATTCAAACCCATATATTTATCTGGGTTATGCTGTTTTGGTAGCAGGATCCGATCGTGTCTTCTGCACTCTGAACACACTTTTGGGAATGATTGTACTAATTAAAGCATTTCATCTCACAGAAAGTGGAGGCTGCTGTGTGCAAACTTCTCTCTGTTCAACACCAGTTGAACTGAAGTCTTTGACTCTGTAACAAGTTGCAAATGCAGAAGTGCTTTGATGTTGTGTGTGTACTCCCTTCTGAGCTAGGATGTGTTCCATCTTTGAAGTTGTAATTTATATAATTTTAACCCAGGGAAATTTGTTGGACACTTTTTATTTGCTTTGAATACAACTTCTTCAGAAAGCCAACATACAGGGTTTTGATGCCACTGTAGAGGAGCAAACTGAAGCAGAGACAAAACCTGTGATCTTCTTAATGTGATCCTAAATTGTGTATGTAGATGTGGGTGTGAAAACATGCTGTGGGCACAATTGTGAGCAAAGATAATGCCTAAATGTATGACTTGCACATCTATGTAAGGGAAGGATTGGTCTTGCTGCAATTTCTCACCTAAAATATAAAATAAATAGTTTACTTTAGCCTAGAGTTAACAGATTGTAGAGTGTAACTTCGAAACAGAAATCGAAATATAAATGCTGCTTTCATACTTTCTTTCCATGTAACACTGAAGCCATAAAACCATTAGCTTAGCTGAACATGAAGATGATGAATCATGGTCACGAAAATAGCAGGCACTGTAGTGAGGAGTTGATAATGTGTCCACATTTTTTTCTGTTCTGGAGCCAGAAGACAGTTAGCTTCATTTAGCCTAGCATCAAAACTGGCAGTGAAAAACTTTTCACAACTTCTTATCTATCCTTTCAAGATAAACCTGGTTGAAATAGCTGTTAAAGACTGCAACCAGGGGTTGCACCGCTTACTCACTTGCTGATCAAGAAATAGATTCTAAAAGTATTCATAACATTCCCATGGGCTAAAATTAAAATAAAGCTTTTAATGGCTTGTTTCCTAATCAAGCTAGCCCACTTAGTTAGCAATTCAAAACTCTACCATGCAATGCAAAAGCCATAATTCAGCAACACCCAGAAATGCCTACAACTTCTCTGGGTTCTTAGTGCAAGGCTCTAATGCCGGCATCTGCTATGGTATGGGGGTGTGGCATCATGGGTAACCGTCACATCTGTGAAGGCAGTATTAATGCTGAAAGGTTCATCCAGGTTTTGGAGCAACATGCTGCCATCCAAGTCATTTCTTATTTCAGCAAAACAATGAAACCAACACACGGTCTGCATATGTAACAACATTGTGGCTCTGTAGTATAAGAGTGCAGCTACTAGACTGGTCTGTCTGCAGTAAAGACCTGTCTCAAGACAAAGAAAAAGCTAAGTTGCCTATTTTTACTTTAATTGGGACAGTATAAACATTTAAATAGTGGCTCAATATTGAAGAAAAAGGGAAAAGAGGTATCTTCAGGTGCCAGCTTTGTGGACAGTACACAGTGATTCCCACAGTTCATGACCACTACGGAAAGAGGGTCACTTTTTCTGCAGCGTGTCACACAGAAACATGCTATATCGCAGGAAATTGCATGAGAAACTAGACCTCCTATAAGGCACTTACATTGCATGTAAGCAAAATAAAATTATAATGATGACCTGGGGATAAACAGAAAGAATGATCCCCTCTCGTGTGAAAAACAACTAAGAAAAATATGTCTAAAGGTTTTCTCAGCAGTATAAAGCAACACCTAGTGGTGTATTTTTAAAAATTTAATTTGTCTGTGGAATATTATCTTTTGTGATATTTCATTGCTGTTAGGAAGGTTGGACATGAACATAAGATCCTCCTCCCATGTGTTGCCTCAGAGAAGGGCAGATGGAGGCATCCAGCAGGTGCTCCTGAATTACAGCAATTAAAAGGACACAGACAGGCTTGCAGAGCAGCCCGACATGAGAGCAGAGTGTAGATGGAAAACCAGAGTGAGGACAGTGAGGGATTACATATTGAACACCCTTCATCAATATCCTTTATTGTCTTTTCTCTTCTGCATTTTCTCTCCAGGGTCAGATGGGGCAAGCTTTGTTGAAAAGTGTTTTCCTCCTACACTGGAAATTTGGCTGCTGCTGATAAGGTTTTCAGTGACACTGGCTGAGTTTATTGAAGCCTTGACACTCTTTTTGGTGACCAATAACACAGACAGATGGTGACTAGATAGGGAGAGTCTTGACCTCTTGTGGTTGTGGTCTATGACAGGATATGCATCACTGTGCACATTAGTGTAGTGCACATATCATACACCTGCACAAGCAAATACAATAGAAAAGTAGTTATGTCATGGATGGAAAATAGATCAGTTTGCTTGTTTGTTTTTTCTTTTGTGAATGTGAAGATTCTGAAGAGGTGCTCAGTCTTCATTTTCTTCATTTATTCCTTTCTATTCCTCTTCATATTGTGCTGTCTTAAGATTTGTCTTTGTTGCCCCGTAGATTTCTTGTTTGCTGCAACAAAGCTTCTTGACCATAAATCTGGTAGAATAAGCAGTTTGGCATTGGCAAAGAGAAGATTTTGCAAATTTTTCACTGGTACATCCCTTGTACTCAGTCTGCTGTTCATCCATGTTTTTCAAATGTGGAACTATTTAAAGACAAATTCACAGGCTTTCCAACATTATTGAATTAATTGTTCCAGGCATTGTTCCAACAAAGAAATAATCTATCAAATAAAAATTGCTTTACTTTCCATGCAAAGCTTTTATCTCTCATCTTGTCCTTGAAAAAAAAGGTATCAGGAGTCCAAAAATATACACATTACACAACCCTACATCATAGAACTACGCAGAAAACCAGATAATGTCATTTATCATTACTTGGATCTCTTTTGTTCTAAAGAGTGCAACAACAAAGGCAGGCAAGGTGATAACATTTTCTCTCAGTTCAATATTTTATGCTCTAAACCAGAATACACTGTGCAATCAAAGAACATCCCAGATTCAAAGGCCCACAGCAGTCTGCACCACTTCAGACTGAACTTTACTTTTCACTGATTGGAACCTGGAACATTCTAGCTGTGAAGAATGGAAAGAACAGTCAGTATATGAAAGCAGTGTGAGCGGGTGAATGTGACGTATCGTGGTAGTGCTTTTAATTGTCACGAGCATTTAGCACATAGCCGTGTTACATGCAACTCAGTGGAGGGTCATAAAAAACACATTTTGACAGAAACAGAGGACTAAGATTGGCATTTAAATGTTATAGTTAGATTAAATATCTCTGCGATAGCATTTTATCTTGTTGTAGTGGGTGACTAAACGTTCTCATTCTCCTAGACATGTCCTCCTTTTTGTCTGTGAAAATATATCTGGGAGGGGTTTATAACATTCCCCAAAGTCTGGATTTTTCTCAGCTTGTTCAACAGACAGTTGATATTCATAATAAGTCACTGCACTGGGCTACTGGCATCATTCCAGTGCTTTAACCAAAATTACAAAATACAAAGTCAAAATTTTGAGATAAAAAGTTAAGGTTGTGAGAAAGAAAATCAAAATTAGTAGGAAAATGACAAAATTTTTGAGATGATAATGTCAAAACTTTGAGATACAAATTCAAATTATGAGATAAAAAGTGAAAAATTTGAGAAAAAAGTGAAAAATTTGAGAAAAAAAGTAAAGAAATTTAGGACAAAAAGTAGAAATTTAGACTTTTTGTTGCATCAATTTGACTATCTATCTCAATTCTATGACTTAATATGGACAAAAAAGTCCATACAAAAGCAGTTTTTAATATTGAATTTGCAACTGGCAAAAAGTGGCTTCTACATATCATTAATCTCTATGAACAGAAAAGGAGTGTTTTAAGTAAATGTATTGGTTATGAAGCTACTTTGTTGTCTTTGAGTGTCTTTGGGTATTTTTTCGCTTTCTCCTGGTAGCAGATTCTCTTATTGGGTTTTCAGAACAAGGTTGCCCTGTCTTGTTGGTTACTACCAACAAGACATCACTATAGGGCTATGTGACCACAAAAGAGTTGCAGTTATTTTCTAATTTGGCATTTGACACTTGCTGTAATCCATCTACCTCTTCATTAAGTTCATGGGCTGTTGTCTGCTGGTTACCAATATAGCTCAACTTTATCAGAGGAGCTTCCACACCCTCGTGCAGTTTAGCTCCAGCTCACATTCAGACAAGGTCATGGTTGTTGACGCAGGCTCATGTGATGTGTCGGTGTTGGATGTCCTTAAAGGAGTGCAAACCACAGGTCCACAATAACAGCTCAATCTGAGCAGCCTGGCACCTAATCTCCTCTGTCAGGGCAACATTAAAGTTGCATTGTCGAGAGGGATGGCTCATGTGCCACCTAGCCTTGGCTCATTGGTACATAACAAAGCTGGCTGCTCACTCATGTGCTGACCTGGATTCTACAGCTGGACTCTAATTTCGGTGAGCACTTATGTATGAATGACTCTAAATATAGCATCCATTCAGTGGCTTTGATCAAATAGTGCTGCTTTTTGTTAAAACCAAACAATCATCAAAAGGTTTCCAACAGGATTTTTCACATCAAATCGCTTGAAACATGAAAAAAAACAACAACCCCAGAATCTATTCCAGCGCCTGAGAGCACCGAAAAAACCAACCCTCGCTACACAGCTATAAAAGCGAGCTCCACAGCAGGGGAGACTTGTAAATCCAGCGCAACAGTTCAAGGTATTGGCAAACCATTATGTCAAACAGGAGTTGTTGCTTGGGGCCAGAGGGAGAGAGATAAAAAAAAAGAGAGAGAAGAGAACAGGGCCGACACAACAGCAGACAAACATTTGTTGCACATCAAAGGACATCAAAGGAGTCGATTCTTTCAGCCAGCACGGAGAGACACTCACGCCAGGGATCAACTAGATTAAAGGGGCTCTAAAGTGAGCCATTGATCGTGTCAGCAGGGTTATACTGCTGGATATTTATCATTAAATGTAATCAGGACTTATCTCTAAATTGGCTGCTCACAAATCACAAAACAGCTGCCTCAATCAAGGTCATTTATGAGGAAGAATTAGAGAAACAAAAACTACTTTAAGATTTAGCATCAAGAGATAAGGAACTCAAGAAAAAAGAGAGTAGAATTGTACCATGTAGAAATCATTTTCCCTCAGCATATTGGTGCTCAATTGGGTCAGAAGATAAGCAAGCCCCTGGTGACTGTGGACAGATGCAATCCATATCCGGCTGTGTTGATGTCCTCCCCCATCTTGTCTCTGTCTTTGGCATGCACTGATCGGACAGTGACCTGTGGAAAAACTGTCACGCCTTTAGGATGTAGATGAGCAGAGACGAGGATGCCGTAGTTTTTCCCTGACATCTGCTCTCATTTGCTATTATTAGATGCATCGTGAGTGTTTTTCTTTCCTGAGGAGGAAGATCTAAAATCAAAGATATCTGAAAAGAGGATAAGGTTCATTAGGTTCTTTAAGGTGTATTGGTTTACCATTATTTTTTGTTCCAAAGGGTTAAAGGTCCTGTCAGTTTTATTAAGAGCTTTCGCCTGCACTTTTAATTACAAATTTAATAATGCATAAGCTTGTCACTTCTTGTTATAGACTTTTGTATTTTAATCAATAAGACATATTGTGCAAATAGATTTACGAGGATGCTTGTAAGGCAGAGCAGGGTTGTTGTGAATCCCTTCCCTGTGTTGATGTGTGGGTATACTGTATGAAAAATATGACAGCACTCTTGACTTTGTATTGGTCAGCGAATCAGTGGTAATGATGAGCCAGGTGTCTGTCCTCTGGCCCTCTGCCTGGAAATCAGCATTGGATTAGATTGTCAGGCTGTGAGGGGATATACAGTGCTCCGTGGGACAGACGTGGCAGGATTTTCATGAAACACATCAATCAAATAATTGACATACAGGTCTGACCTGACCTGAATCATTTCAGTGTGGGAGCTGCATTATGACAAATGTCAGAATGAGGTATGGTAGGGAGTGACACTAACAAGCTTCATCTGCTGCACAGGGCAGAGTGCAGCTCCATGTTCTGTACGGGTCAACACATAGGGCCTCTCAGCAACTCGATCTTTTTTTTTCACTGCAAATCCATATAATTACATTGTCTGTATTTTTGTTTTTTGAAAATAATTATAAAAGGGATGATACTCCTTCCTGCACTGACTTCCAATGGAATCAAGAATACAACTTGAAATCCACACAAAGCTCTAAATCAGGGGTGTCTAAACTTTTTCTAAAAGGACACGGTGAATTGTATTGGATACTATGAATATGACCAAGGGCCATCAGCTCTTACTGAGATTTCTATTAACAGTAAAAATAACAAATAAGTTCTCTATTTGAGAGTTGCCTCTTTTAAATAATTCTGGACCAAATCAAATAAATATGCAAACCAACAAAAAATGGTTGAGTCAAACATACTTATTATTGGAGACCTATGAGATAAAACCTAACCTGGGAAAAATATGTCATAATTTTTTATGGCTAGATATGGATCTAGACTTTATCGTTTTCTTTATAAGGCAATTATAAAAACATTTTAAACCCCAAATATCTTTGATCCTGCATTCTGAATCATTTTATGCAGGCATGGCATTAAGCAATATACTGAGTCCTAAACACATTTAGTCTGTTATTTACTGTATCTCGACATAAGCTTGTTAACTATTTCAGATCAATTAGCTGAATCATTTTCAGACTCGTGTCAGTACAGAATGATCAATGAACTCACAATAAGAGAGGAGTAGTTCAGGAAAAGAAGACAATACATGAGGAAGAAAATTTTTTAGTACCATTTCCATGCTTATTCCTTATGTCGTTAGGTTGGGTCCTTGCATTTGTTGGAAATTGACTTATAATAGACTACATGAAAGCCTGGCCATGTTTTCAGAGCGAAGGTAATTTGATAATCCCAATTCAATAAATGATTGCCAATTTTCCCCTGTAACCTTGTGAATATGAGCCATTCCCATAGATTAAGTGAGAGAAGATACCTGCAGTATATTCTGCAGTTTAGAGCAACGTATACAGGCAGCAGCTGGATTTATCAGAGCATCTCTTTGGTGATTTGATGGGAGCTCATGGAACAGATCAGCAGCTCATCATCTGGATTAAAACATATAAGGTCTTTACACCCATCCAGGATGGTTGCCTAATGCCCGGAGAATAATTCTCCAATCAGGACAATGACACACATCTACACACACACACACACACACACACACACAAACACGGATGGACAAAAAAGTCTGAATGAAAAACATCTGTCACTTTAGAAGTCTGCTTATCTGTCCCAGCCATGTCAGCTCTCTGCCATGTGAGCATAAAGGCAGGGTTGGTGTTTTATGTTTTCAGATGGGTTCCCTGATAACTACACTACTTTAGCTTCAATGCAGATCAAACAGAGAGAAAGCCTGGAGGGCTGATAACTCCAGTCAATGTCTCTTATTGCTTTTTGGGTAAAACGGGCACAAAAGAAGGCAATTAATAGTTTATCTAACACATAAAAAGCAGGGTTTACACCACACTCTCCCTCTCTTCTCACACCCTCCAAAAGTGAATCCCTTGAAGCCACCCTGGCCACCTCCTCTGCTCCCCCTCCCTCCAATCTCCTTACTTCTCCTTCCTCCCTCCCACACTCTGAGGTCTGAGCTGCATGCTCACTGTCCCGAAACATGATGAACCATTCAGCCCTATGGGAATTTCTCCTCTCAGCAAACTCGCGTCAGCTACATCTGTGTCGGCCAGCCAGAGTCGATGCAGCAGCAGCAGCAGCAGCAGTAGCAGTGTGGCAGTGACTTCACTCAGACTCACTCTGTTTCAACTTAACTGAGCGACAGCACAGTTCATTCAGCTCCAGCTCGGACTGACAGGAAAAGTTCTCTCTCATCTGCCTTTTCCTTCTCATCCCACTGATATATGAATGACTGAAGAAGGATGCTCTTACAACTTGAGGATACTTTTGTCATCTTGACACACCAAGGCTATGTTGGATGATGAAGGGACTGTGATGCTGCCTATGGGGGTGAGAGAAGCTGCTGCCACCTTCTTCTTTTTTCTCCATCCAGTTACTCTTCTGCTTCTCCTCGAGCATGCGAGGGTCAAGTCAGCAGGATTTCTCATCCAGCCCAATCCCCCCTCTGACTGGGCTGCGATCCTGGTCCTCAGTGCCACACTTGACCTGAAGGCAAAACAAAAGGATTAACTATGAACTCTGTTCCCACCTGGAGACACAGTTAGCACTGTAACAGAAGAAGAAGAAACCCAGTGAAAGTCAGATGTGAGTATTATTGCCTGTTACATCAGTGACTTGTCTCATAGCCTTTTAAGAATCAAAAGTGATTGAGCAAGCAGTTTTTGATTGATGTGCTTAGGTGTGACCTGGATTTAAGGGAAAATAGCATCATGTGTACTCAAGTGCATGTCTGAGGTCTCTGCATGTATTTTTAATGTAGCCTTTTACCTTAATGAATGCAATGGAGGAGATGCATGTGCTCCCTCTGAAGACTTGGTGAGTGGGAAAGTGCCATATATTATGTTTAAGTATGGGGTCACGCAACTAATTTGTTTCATGCTGAGTTATTGTTTGTTAGATTGGCAGAAAAATGTTTCAAAAAGCAAAGTAATGATTTTTAGCTCTATTTCTTCAATCAAAAAATCATGTCATTTGAGATTCTTTCTTCATCCATCTCTCAGGTTTTTGCATGAGCGCTTTTAGCCCACTGGTGGTGGACCCAGTCCCACAGCTCAGTCCTAATTTTCCACTCCGTCTTCCCTCTCTCTTCTTTGAGACCTCCTTCTAAAAAAAAAAAAAAAAAAAAATTCAAACATCTAAAACTCAAAGCTGTATCTTTAGATGTGAATCATATGGACCTAAAATTATGAATCCTTTCCCCCATTACTACATCCAAAAAAAGAAAAAAAAGCCAATAAATTTTTCAAAAGCTGCAGCACACACGCTCTCACTCTCCTTTTCCCTCCTCTCTTTGATTAAATGGAAATGACAAAACAAGGAAGGATTAAGCAGTGAACCGTAATTTTAACGAGTCCACCCAGTCCCAATGGATCTTGTGAGGTGTTACAGCAATTGTGAAAAGGTACTGTTCCTCATGAAAACCCAAGCAGTGCACTTCCCATAACATGAGAGAGAAATTGTGACCAGATTGTTCTGCACTAATTCTAGTTTTAATCATATTTCCATCACATTTCTCTGATTTTGTGCAAGTTTATAGCAGGGACATTCTTTGGCATCAGACCCTGCTTTCTTTTTGCTCTAATCAGCGGGACATGTGTTAGACAATTTAATAAACCATGTAGCAGCTTCAGTGACAGACACCCACATACAGATACATTAAAATGTTCATTTATTTTGTGCAAACCTGGTGAGTGTTCATGATAACAGCATGAAACTCTTCTCTGAAGACCAAAGATGAGTCTGAAGCAGTGTCATTATCCAAGTGATGGGATTTTAATGAAATTTGCACATAAAAAGAACTCCAGGAGGCTTTAGGCATTACCAGATCACAATACTCATCTAATGGTCATATTTGTCGATTCCTTTTGAAAAAGAGATTTCTGTCATGGTACAAAAGACAAACAAAGTGTGATGAAGCATGAGCAGAAAAATATGTCTTGTCTCACATATAGTGCATTATATCTCATCTGATTTGTGCATGCTTCTTTGGTTGTTTTGGTTGTACTCCAACCAAACAAACCAACATGAGACTCAAACATATTTTAGATTGCATGTTTCCGATTTAGGTCACACACAAACATTTGTAATTCGCTGTATTTCTCTTAAAACAGACTGATGTAAGAATGTCTTGGGCCCCCCCCCACAGGATTGTCACATATGCAGGAATCTGAACTATGGGTCAGTGGTCTGATAGGACGCTCCAACCATTGTGCCAAAGAGCTCCTGGCTGCTTTGCACATCATACATACTCATCACACACATACACACACACACTTACGCATGCACACATACACGTACACGGACACACACACGGTGTCCTTTGCTTTCATTGCTTTAACCTGCCTCCTTTGCTCTCTTCTTTTCTTCTACTTCTCCTGTTAGACTCTCTCATCTTCCCTTCACAAATACCACACACACACACACACACACACACACATATATGAGCTATTTGCTTTCACATTTCTGCTGTGCAGGGCAGATGTGCTGCAACCAAAGCAGAGTAGAGAAAAAGGTTAAATGTAACTTGGAGGCCTGATGGCGGCCTGTGAATCAGTGTATGAAGCTACTGCACAGGAGCTCTGATGGCCAGGTGCCAGAGGACCTGCAGGAAGTCACTCCAGAAGATGTCTGCCTCTACACACAGATGGATAATGTGGGCATTGTTGATCCCTGGATCAATGATCATTCTTTGGACCCACAACCAACAGACTAATTTCCCGAGCAAGGACTACACATCAACACAGGGTTAAAATGGTTTATTTACATGAGTAAATGCAAATGTACTTATATGTCACATGAGTTCTGGGGATGCAATGAGAAGGGGTCTGCTGTAGCTCCCAGGCACAACGAATCCCCTCTTATTTAAAGACCCTCAGAAGAAAGAAATAGATAGATAAAGGGAGAGTGGGAGGACGAAGAGAGAAAAAACAGGACATGGTGTGCTAGGAGGGTTTAAATACCGGAAGAGGTGATGTTGAGGTCTGGTCCTGCTCCTGAAATTCTGCTAAAAGCTCCACTTAAAAAGGAGTTAGATACCTTTGGGATGGTTGTGCATTGAGTAAGTTTTTCGTTTTGTTGACGGAGGAGAAGTCTTTGCCTTTTTTTGCCATTCTTTGGCCTCTTGGAGCAATATTTTCATTGTTGCACACTTCTTAGTAAGCTATAAATACAGGCAGACCAGGAAATCTACAAGCATCTTTAATTTGATCTCTCGAGGCAAGACGGCATCACTTAGCTCTTCCCAACTGTGCGTCCCATTTGATACCAAACTGCTTCCGTAAAAAGTCCAAAAGCAGGGCCACAGTGGACCGTATCCACTATTTATAGCGGTGCAGAGTCCGTGTTTACCCCACACTCTAAGTTCTGAGTGTACCATTAGAACACTTCCTGCTTCGATTTAGAAGCTATTAGCTGGCTTGACTTGTTCCTCCTGTTGAGGTCAAGAGGTAGAATGAGTTCATATGCTGTGTGTAATTGTGTGTGCCCAGGAGCACAACATGCATTGGTGAGTCAGGAGTTATGTATTTTATGTTATCAGATGTCGATGTTATTTTTGGAAAAGATAATCAGCAGTTTGGCATCCACCAGTTTCCTAGTTAAAAAAAAAAAAAAAAACCACAACACTCATTAAGTCTCTCCTCTGCCCGATGTACTTGGTAAATACCCAGCATACTACCTTTCAATATGTCAGCATTTCTCACCAAATCATAGATTAATGGAAAATACAGCACAACAAGTGGGTGGCAACACTACACCCACATCCTAAAATCATTCACCTGTAATCCTCATAATTTAAGTGCTGTTTGTTGAACATGAAAAAATATATGCAATGGGCATGTTAGTAGCCCAGCTTATCAATAATTAACAAATATATGGCAGGAAAAGCAACAAAATAGTTTTTGTGATCAAGAAATTTGACACCTTTACTAATGTTTACCATTTGAGCTGACTGACTTTTAAGTTTAATTTTCTGTTTCTGTATAAAAACTCTACATGAGGTGAAATGATAATAGAAATAAGCTACCTTTTGTGGTCAACAAATCTTTGATAATGTATTTCTATCAGCACACCATTTGTAATAGTCTGTCCTCAAACTTAAGCATCTTAGCACAATGTGCAGGTGAAGGTTTCTGATGGTATCTACTATCTTTATTGGTGTTTTTAAACATCTATTTCTTCATAGTGGCATTAATGGGAATTTTTCATTGCAGAGAGCTGGGACCTGCTTGGTCTGAGGAATTGGGTAGTTATATGTTGTTTGCACCACTGTCTCACAAACTCTTGGGAAAGCTAGCAAAGTCTAGTTAGATGTAAATATTCTCATAGTTTCCTCTGTGAGAAACTGTTAGAAATAACTTCAGTAGACTTATTCCTCAAATGTTGTTCGTCTGAATAGCTTATTTACTCCCCAATTGTAGCCAAAGGTAGAAACTGAAAAGCTTTGAGAAATTATTTCAATAGACCTTTGCTCCATCATATTCTCATCAAAGTATGATACCTGTGTGGTTTGAGTGAATGGCAAACTCAAGGCTTCATAAAGGAAGTTAACAAACATTCGAGTTCTGTTAAGTTAGCCTGTTTTATTACTTTTCACGGTCTTTGATTTATGCAAGCAAGCTTAACTTAGTAGCTTATTAGCAGATGCAATTCATGCTATGTGCTAGAGCTCTGCAAAAGTTTTAAAGGCTGCTTAGTCATAAATCAATGCACTTGATGAGTGTAGTGGTGGATGCTGAGTCAGGGGATTAATAGCTGCTGAATATTGAAATTCTGGGCGAAAACTAAGATTGTCACTTCCAAAGCCACAACCCAAGCAAAATGATACCAAGGCTTTGAGCTAAATCATTTCCCTCCGTGTTGAAGACAGGTGGAAGACCAAAATGGTTTTCGTTATTGAGAGGGTTTATGCTCAGGTTAGCAATCAGATTAAAGAAACAAACTACCCAATTTGGCTTTCCAGAAAAAAAAAGAAGGGAATCTTTTGGATGGATTCATAATCTCCCCTAAGCGAAACAGTGTAATGGTATAGGGATTTGAGTGATGTGATATGAAATGTCGCCATATTACAAGATAAGGCAATCCAAGTCCTGCAGGAGGTCCCCCGCAGTGGCTGGAATGTTATTTGTGTGGGCCCCGGGCTGCTGCTGGCACTCCTGCTAACCTGGAACCGTCAGGCGAATGCCTATAAGAGAGGAAGTCATTCCTCCAGAACGGACAAAGGACTTTCCACAGGGTTTCATTATTGGCAGGAGTTTCATCCATACAACTTAGGGGGAGCTTTCCAATAAAAGGAGGGAAGGATTAGGAGGATGTTTTTTTTGCACAAGACACAAGGAAATGTATGTGAAAGAAGGCAGAGCACAGTATAACACACTGGGCAAGGCACTGTGGGTGAATGCATCAATTTATTCAGCTATCTGGGCACTGAAAGAAAAATTAAGCCACGTGCAGGTGTAGCAAACTTTATTTAATAAATGGATTGAGATGTAAAGTTATAGTAGAACTAAAATTGCATTTCTCTACCAAAAGTTCTTTACTTGATCTCCCGTCCTGACGACTCGAAACTGTTTCCCTGCCCACATAATATGTGCCAGCACAACCGCACCCATTTTCCAGCAGTGGCTGAGAGCCTGAAGGTTGAATTGCTTCATCCACAGGAGGGATTTTCCCTGTGGAGATGATTAGCCCTAAAGTTCACTGATGCTCCACACAGAGTGTAACAAATAGAGTCCCCTCCATTGTGGATTAATGCCAGTCCTTCTGGAGTCATTTATAACAGTAAAGAATGTTTCAGGAAAGTTTAAACATTTGGAGCTGGGAAGATTGAATGCCACACATAGATCCTGGGCTGTGACTTGGCACGGACATTCCCCTATGTTAAACAAAGCAAGTGGCATTGCTGAGAATACAAATGGCATGGTGCCAAGTTGGCTGGGGTTGTTTCTTAGAGAAGAGCGTTGTTCCTAAAAGGACTGACTCTGTTAACTCAACGCAAGTATGCAAGAGTCTAGTAGCAATAGTCAGAGACACAGTTGGTACAAAAGTTTATTTTTCCCCCAAGAGTATAATCTATCTAACTGTCGATAAAGGGACATATATCTCTGGGACTTTAATGCTGCTTTGATACATTAAATGAAGATCTCCGATGCAAGTAAGAGGCCATATGTCACTGTTGATAATTTTTTAGTCATTAAAGTTTAGCATAATATGTTTGATTATCTCCATAAATTTGTTTTAAACATGCAAATCCAGGCTGGCATGGGCATCCTTTGAGTCACATTTTACAGAGTTGCATTTAGAGATAAAAATGTGCATCCACACCACTGCTCCAATCTGTAAATAGGATGTGTGGAGGGTATGTGCTGCCCTCTACTGGATTTCCTTTTGTACAGTTAAAACCAGTGCATGTGTACTGAGCAAAGGAGTGAGTCATTCTTACAAAAGTGCTAAATACTGCATGTTGAATTGTAAATAAGGCTAAGAATCAAGCAGAGCTGAAGCATAGAAGGACAAACACAGAAGTAAGAGTGGTTTTATCTGTTGTTGAGATTTCTTGTCAGTCCTTGATAAGTTTGCTGTGAAAACATTGTAACGAGGTTACACAAAAAAATCCAAAACTTTCAAGGAAAAAGTAGAGAAACATGATGTTTACACGAATATTCGTTTAAACTGCAGTTAGAGCATTTAACAGATTTCATACATTTTGCTGGCATTTTGAGCCATAACCATATTTAGATCCTATGCCTCCATCCAAGTTTTATGTCACTCATTGTTTACAAAATGTATACTAACATTTTAGGGAGAGAACAAAGACCTCTCTCTTCCACTATGAAGTGTAGTGTATCAAAACCAAGATTAATATCTGTGTATATTGACCTGTGTGCTCTGGAACAAGGATTGCATTTCAATGACTTGATAGAGCAGTGTATAATGATATAGTAGCTATAATGACCTGTCACTGATATTCATTTAAATATACTCATCCACCAGACAATCAATCACCTCCCTGGATCCAAAACGTGCAGGTCATACAAATTGGAAATTGAAGACAGCAGATGTGACTGTGAATTAGCTCCTTTATGTTTGTGTTAACCTTGCAACAGACTGGTAACCTCTTTATGTAATATTTCCAATTTATCTTCAAATCCATGCTTCACGTCCCACTGACTAGACGCTATGAGGGTCACATATTTGAATTTAAGTACAAGTTGCTGTTTTTGTTTTTTTAAAAAGAGGCAATGTGAAATTCAATTAAACCTTATACTTAGCCCTGAAGAACGTACATGGACACAATCAGAAACTATCATCATAATGAGCTGTGAACATAAATGATGTGCCAATAAAGAAGCAGAACAAAGTAAGATCAGGAAACAAAATGATGCCACGACCTGAATTTTTAAATGTGCCACAGATGTTTGCAGGAATTGGCTAAAACTGTCCATATGGTACCTCACATGAGCTTGATTTGATTATGTGAGCAGCGTGAGGACAATAACCAAGTGACATCATCTAAATAGGAAACTGAAAGCAACCTTTTCAATAAAAGCTTCCTCTATGCTTCTGTACGGTAAAATAAAATTTCATATTTGAGATAAGTGACAACAATTATTTTTCTCAAAACAGACAAAAAATATTCAAGCTTGCAAATTTTATCCCCTCTTTCATATCAAGCTTGGTGTGAACATTTGTTGCTAAGGCTATGCATGCTGATTTAATGCCATCTAGTGGTGATGAATGGAACTCTTTTGAAATTAATTCTTTTTTCTTTTTTCTGCAGGGGCTCTCCCAAAAAATGATTGATCTGAACACTTCTGTTGTGGTTGCATGCTACTAAACACAAGAACACCATGGAGGGAGAGGGCATGTTGAACTCCTCTGTCAACGCCAGTTCCATGGATACCAGCCTGGTTACCCACAGTCTCTGGGAGGTGATCACCATTGCGACTGTGTCAGCCATTGTCAGCCTGATCACTATAGTGGGGAATGTTTTGGTGATGCTCTCCTTTAAGGTGAACAGCCAGCTAAAAACAGTGAATAATTATTACCTGCTCAGTCTGGCAGCTGCTGACCTCATTATTGGTGTCTTCTCCATGAATCTGTACACCTCATATATCCTGATGGGATACTGGGCCCTTGGGAACCTGGCCTGTGACCTCTGGTTAGCTCTGGACTATGTAGCCAGTAATGCCTCTGTCATGAACCTGTTAGTGATCAGTTTTGACAGATATTTCTCCATCACCAGACCTCTGACCTACAGGGCCAAACGGACTCCGAAACGAGCCGGGATCATGATTGGACTGGCCTGGCTGGTATCACTTATTCTCTGGGCCCCACCAATACTTTGCTGGCAGTACTTTGTAGGAAAACGGACTGTCCCTGAGAAGCAATGTCAAATCCAGTTTTTCTCTGAGCCTGTGATAACATTTGGGACAGCCATTGCTGCCTTTTACATCCCTGTATCAGTCATGACAATCCTCTACTGCCGAATCTACAAGGAGACAGAAAAAAGGACAAAAGATCTGGCGGAGCTGCAGGGGATTAATTTTACAACAGACCAAGGGGTTACCCAGCCTCAAAAGACTATAATCAGGTCATGCTTTAGCTGTAAATTAAGATCAACTTCACAAGACAGGACTCAGGCCTCTTGGTCTTCCTCAAGTAGGAGTAATGCTGCAAAATCAACAGTTACCACGAACGACGAGTGGTCCAAAGCAGGTCATCTGACCACCTTCAACAGCTACGCCTCCTCTGAGGATGAGGAAAGACCCGTTTCTCCAGCTGGATTCCAGACCTCCTTCAGGAACCAAGCCTGTGAGACTATAAAGAGCGGAGTGGGCAGCGAGAGTGAGCAGCTCAGCAGCTACGAAGAGGACAGCTTCTTCCAGACACCGCCCAAATGTAACTCTCAGAAGAGCAGCAAAGGTGTCTCCTACAAGTTCAAGCCTGTGGTCAAAGACACTCACACGGAGAACCACAGCAAGAACGGAGACACCAAAATGGCTTCATCAACCTTCTCCTCAGCTGAGTCCATGACCGCTCCATCCACCTCCTCAACGTCAAAGCCCATAGACGGCTCACTGAAGAACCAGATCACCAAGAGGAAGAGGATGGTGCTGATCAAAGAGAGGAAGGCAGCTCAGACTCTCAGTGCCATCTTACTTGCCTTCATCTTGACATGGACGCCGTATAATATTATGGTGCTTATTTCCACTTTCTGCTCTGACTGCATCCCCCTTTCCCTGTGGCACCTGGGATACTGGCTGTGCTACGTCAACAGCACCGTCAACCCCATGTGCTATGCTCTCTGTAACAAAACTTTCCAAAAGACTTTCCGCATGCTCCTACTCTGCCAGTGGAAGAAGAAAAGGATTGAGGAGAAATTGTACTGGTATGGACAAAACCCTGTGGTAAGCACAAAACTGACGTGAACTATTTTTCAGATGTTGTTGTAAGTGGCTGGATGTTGTCTGTTTGTTCTTAATAAGAGATATGAAAGCAAAACAGACTTTATCAAAGGGCCAGCACAGCTTCAAGTGCTGCTTTTTAATCAGTAGTTCTGCTGTAATGTGCTAAATACAGCTCCAACTTTGAAAAATTTACAATGTCATAAAGTGTAAAATTACACTGCAATTAGTGAATGTAAATAAATGAATTAATATTACAAATTTCACAACATATCCCTAAAATTAAAAATATAGAGCAGGAAATGCCACCAACCAATGCACAGATTATGTCATTGTGTACTTTGCCATTTATTCAAGTTGCACACTTTAACATCCAAAGGTCATGTGAAACTGCTCTGAATTTACGATACATGCTGTATATTTGTTCGAAAATATGTAAACAAATACATATATTCCTCGTTACATTACATTCAAGATGTCCTTAAATGTGCAGGTCTGTTTTACTCTGCAGGTATTGTGTTTGTATTGAGAATGCACCTTTTGGAATTGCTATTTTATGTTGAAGGGCTAATGAGTGTCGCCCTGTCCGGATCTACTTGCTTGGACGAGATTGTAACTTGATAATATTTAAAGCCTTTTCACATGTGCCAAAGTCATTAGTCAGAGGAGTGAAAATAGATCCAGCTTCATTGTTTCTCTCATTACATGCTCTGTATTTTATAGAATCTTTTCAACAGTTCAAATGAACTCCCATAAATTATTTTACAGACAGACAGACTCATGAGTAAACAACCCTGCCGGGCCACTCTACATCTTTACAGTACAAAATAAAAGACTTAAAAGCCACTTTAGGGTTACAAAATTCAAATTTTCAAAACAATATCATTGTTTACAACGGGTGAGACAGTTGTAATCTGTGTATGATTCTTTATCCTCAGGATATGTTCTTCTCTGTGCACATTAGGATACAGTATTTCTTTCTCCAGATCTCTGTGGCTAAATGATCATATTTCTATTGTATTTCTGGACAGCTTGTTGTGTACCGTGGCAACAAAATGCTATTTGTGAAGTGTTCAGTTAGCATTTGATGGATACTGAAACACAAAGAAAATATGTTTTACATGTGTCATAAGCTAAAATGTCATAAAGCACATTTTCTAACTGTGATAAACAAAGAACCTGCACTTGCAATTTGGAGAATGAAGAAAATACTGTTGAGATGAAAGCATTGCTTGAGCTTTGACCATTCTGCATTTTTATACTGTGTGCAGAGCTTGTGATTATTATTTTTTGTTGTTGTAATTGCTTTTTCTGTGTTCTGTAATCATGTCCATGCATTTCTAAATAAAATGTTGTGACTGAATGTCTCTGTGCAAAGAAAACCTTCTACACTTTCATCCCAGACAGCCTCCACCCAGTGCCACATGTTCCCATCCCTGAATATCCTTTCCTTACAGCTCATCCTTCTTGCAGTCTCCACTTTGAATCAGTTTTACTGTGTCTGAGGGTCTCACCATCATCCATGCGTACTTGCACAGACGCTCCTTGTTGCAATCCTTTTGCCAGTAAATGACATTCCTGCGATTAAGGTTAGCGCCAGCACAGGCATCATACCACCAACCTCCTCCTGGGACCCCCTGAAACTCCAGCTTTGCACAATTCTGGAAATAGTTGTCATTGTCCCTGTCTTTTGTGGTAAATTTCTGGTTGTCATGCAAGTAGTTTTCAGTATCCAGTGTGAGAGCATCTATAGCTGTGCCCTGGTACAACCCCAGCCTCAGCCTGTACGCTGATGATTCATCCTCCACCAGAACAGGGTCGTACTCCCCCATCTTAGTAATGGCATCTTGATCCACTAGTTTCACTCCCAGTTTGTAACGGCCAGGGCCACGGGTGAGCTGATGGAGATATTCATTGCCAAGCCAGTGATCACCAGTCACATCCCCAAAACCATTCTTGTACTCAACCCAGGTTCGATCGAAATTCACGCTGCTGTTGACAGTGATGTGCTGCACCACAGTCCAGCCCCCCTCCTGCATGGAACAGTAAGCCACAATGGGCGAGTCACCTGGTTTGATCAGGTACACACCGTCCTTGGCCTTTCCTGAAGAAGTCATGAGCATTTCGTAGCAGTCTCTGGGCAGCACTGTGGAGCAGATCAACAAATCAGTCAGAACAGTGTATTGGAAATCAGTGGATCAGATTTTTTGTCATTTAATCATTGGTTGATAGTCACAGACAAAACTTTAAACAATAGGCACTACAAGGGCACATATATCCTGTGTTTATTTCGAATTTTTACTGTAAAACAGCTATTAAGCTTTGACAATGGTGTGGTAGGAAGTGGTGAAAATCACAAGACTGTCAGTGTGCCAAGTATTCAATTTTGAACACTGATCAAGTGACAAAGAAGTACAACTGTTATCTCACTTAAATGCACATAAAACACTAATGAGTCACCAAGATTTTTTTTTTCCTGGAGTTTGACCCTCACTGTGAATCCAGGAACCCATGATAATATTCTGAATGATTAAGCATTTAGCCATACAAACACACACAAAAAACAAACAAACAAATAAACAGTGGAAGGTTGCAGTAGCCAAACTTGAAAAATTCTACCCAAATTAAAAGGTAACATAAAGCTACTTCACAGACATATTCAGCAATATTTAAATTGAATGTAAAAGTCTCTGGTACCTTTCACTCCACGGTTCAGGACCAAGTTATGCTGATCTGCAGGGATGAGGTTCAGGTTCTCAGCTTGGAGATGCTCCATGTTGACCACAGCTACACTGAACAACAGCAGGGCCACTGTTAGCAGCCAGCATCTTGAGCTCTTCATCCTTTACTCTCCCCTTCTTTTAGATCAGAAATGTCTGGTTAGTAACAAGACTTAGCTAACCTAAAAAACAGTGCAAAGGATGATAAAAGAAAGGTAGCATGTAGAAGCAGTCTTACCTTTAATAGATTCACCTGTACCAAACTGTTTTCCCACGTTCCAGCTGTATTATCTGCTCTGACTGAATGCTTACAGCGGTTTAGACTTCAGAGAGTTCACTGAAATCCTTGTTCATAGACTTTCTAGCTGAGTTACAGATGGACTTCAGCCTCAGGTTCACATCAGAGTGACATCACTCCACTTATCTGTGTCAAGTGAGATAAATCCACGAGTAAATGGAGAGATATGAACTATTTACACCCATATCTGTGCCTGACTTAGATCACTTCAGGACTGAATGAGGCTGAAGTCCAAATCAGATTGCATTGTAGGGATTTGACTGAAAGGAGCTGCTGGTGATTTGGCACATTATTTTCTGACCTAATGTTTCATCCAACTGCACTTTAAGCTGAGATAAAGCTCAACATTAGGTACAGAGTGTTCAGTTCTGCCAAAGTTCATTTTTGACTTTCTGCTAAAATGTGAACATGCTAATCTTGTCCTCACCATGGGGAAAATAATATCAAATGAGAAAAAAATCACTGTAAGTTTGTACATTTATTAGAAGGGAAACACAATATCTCATCATAGTATACATCGTATGATTAAAAAAAAAACACAGGTGAGACAATATGATCATATTTACAACATCTTACTTTTTCACATTAAATAACACTCAAAACTGTCAGTACTTCGGTTTAAGTTCTCATGGAAACAAGTCAAGTTCTGTAGATCCCAGGGTGGGTACAGCACAGGCTAAATGTCACGCTCAGTAGGAGAAACTTCAGAGTACTATTAAATGATCCCACCAAAGACTCCATATCTGTATGACGGAGAGTTAACTTTTATCCTGCTCTTCAATGTCATCAGGTAAGCTGAGACAGGAATGAATCAATGCCCTAAGGGGAAAAGATGATTCACATTAGCCAAGGACATTTTGTATGAAAATTCAGCGCCAACAGTGACAGCAGTAATGGTTTATTCATACATGCAACACTGACCTTTGCCATGTCTCCTGCAGTTCCTTCAACAGACTTCAGTGATGGTTCCTGATGCCATAAATCCAACAACTGCTGATTAAAAAGCTGAAAATTTCTGTAACAAATAAAAAGTCAGGCTTTACCACAATAGCTATGTGTTTTGATCATTATCTACTGCTGATAGTGAAGATCTCAGGAAATAATCACCATATTTACATTGTGTTGTTGCTTTGGTGAAAGTGTAGAGAGAAAACCCAGTATACTCACTTATCTGGAGTTGATCCACTAAAGCCACTGGCTCGAAGTTCCTCACACCAGTTTATCAAAACTGAATGAATCCACTTTAAGCCAACATTAAGATACCTGGGAATAAAAGATAAACTTAAGTCTTTTGCATCTCCATACTGGTGTTAACTTGCCTTGTGCAGTCTGCTGAGCTTTATTTATGCAGGATACTCACTCTTCATATGGATGAGTGAGAACTTTCTTAACTAAAGGGAATAAGTCAACACAACCTCCAATGGAAATCCGGGGAGAATCCTCTTCAATGCTGCAGAGAAAAATAGATCTCAGTGACATTTACTGCACTTCCAATAAATGTTAATTGGAGGCTTGCTCACCTTTTGCTTATCAGTGGTAGAAAATCAACTAACACGCCAATGTCTTGGATTCTGCTCAACGACAATAAGGTTGCAATAATTTTAAATCTTGGGAGATCACGATGCATGTCACCTTATTAAAGATTTTCTCATTACTTACCTCAGAAAATATGTCAAAAGCTCTCCCACATTTCTCTGCCACAGAGTCAAAGACACTTTTAGTCTCAGGTTTCTTCCAAAAAGCACATCAATCATAGTGCTGTGATCCCCCATGAGCTGGAAAACATCAGATTCAGATATTATCTTCATTATCTGACTGCAACATAATCAGCAAAAACACAACACAAGAAGCAGAAGCGCACTCTTGGGCGTGCAGTGTGTCTGACCTCAGAGAGCAAACAGTAGTCATCTTGTTCAGAACCTGTCCTTCCAGTTTTGTGGTTTTTATTGACAGTTAAAGGAAACTCCCAAGGGTCCATGTCAAATATCTCCTGGTGCATGTCCTGCAAACAGTTCATCTCATTTTCCTTGTTTGCAGCATCATAAGTCCTCCCGCTCACATTCTGCTTCCTCCGGGCCACTGTCAGGTGATAGGTTTTCCTCTTACATGAGACAACCCGCTTCAGTCTGCCACTGCTAGAGCGACTCACTGGATTCCTGGACAGAGGGATTTTTTTGTAATTTTTTGTATTATATTTTATTTCTAAGAGCAAATCGTATCATTTACTTAAACTGTGATAAAGCAGCAATGTAGACAGTGCCTACCTCTTTTTGAAGGAATCCTCATTTTTATCATACTCTCTCTGCTGTGAAATATTTTTGCATAAAGATCAATACCACAACTACAGGAGTTAAAAGTTCTGAAAAACAAATGTACATCTATGTTATATCATAACATGGATAATAGATGCTTACGTGTTTTGTGTTTCTCCCATGAGTATATGTCACTCTGTATGGGGTTTCATCATGTTGTATGGCATAGCCAAGATTTTGGTACTCCCCATCTTCACTGTTGGAGTCCATTATATCTAAACAGGGAGAGAGAGAGAGAGCGAGAGAGAGAGAGAGAGAGAGAGAGAGAGAGAGAGAGAGAGAGATTAATCATGTTATATACAGCTGTGAGCTGACCTCCTAAATTTTATGTTTCTCTAATAGTTAACCTAACAGCATGTTCAAGCTGTTTGATCAAAATGATGCATTTAATGCTGGAATATAATTGGTGATGAGCAAATGTACTGTTTTTCAACAAAGTAGAACAATTTAAAGTATATATTTTTTATCTAATTGAAAAACGCTTTTTTTGGTTGTTTCACTCATGAACAGAAACATTGGTTTTCGTGGTTGTGCATTATTCTTGATTAATTTTGACAACATGGCTTTGCGTACTTTGTTTTTTACATTTTAGCTGTAAAAACGTTTGTTAAGCTGTACATATTGCACTTGCGACGTTTTATGGCACATAACTGCTAAAGATGGCTACGATGCTCTTTAGATTGAGATTGCATACAGCACTTACTCCACTGGGGCAAATGCTACACAGTTAATCGGATGAGCACCTGAGGGTGAATGAAAACAAAGTTGACTTTACTGGAATTTCTGCTTCATAACCAAGAGCCCTGTTGTGAAAATCTCCCCTAAGTTTTAGGGAAAATGTGGGTAAATTGGTCGTACATTTGGTCTGGGAAAAGTTGTTCATAAACGCTTTCTTCGTTTTTACTCGAGAACCCAGAGGAAACACAATTTCCCAGAATCCACGTGGGTTTTGTTGTGTTTGACTCATGACGTACACAGGAAGTCTTTCAGAGCCGGACAGTTGGGTTGTGAGTGCTTTGAATAACTAATTTATTATTTATTTTGATAACTAGTAACAGTCGCATAGTGTCTGTAATGAAAGCCAGTTTGTTTACGGATTAAAGAATGAAGTGTTGAATAGAAATTAGAAGTCTTCCGCTGAGGGTAACGGTTTACGTACGCGTTTGGTACGTAACGCAGTTAATAACAGAGGTAGGATCCATAGACTGGAAACACAGCAACCACAAACAGCTGGTTAACACAGTTAAGCATCATAGACAGTCATTTACAGAAATTACAAATAAGTCTTTTTGTGATATGTAGGTAAATATGTTGGGAGACTTTACATTAAACAAATGAACCTCTCATACTTGGCGTGTACTCACCCTGTTTTCCATCCCTAAGAGAAACAAAAGCATCACCGTTGATTCGTTTCTTAAAGACGACTCCAAACAAGCTCACACCCAGATTTAGCTGCCTCACCCGCCCATGATCACAGAATAAAGCATCCTATTCATAACCTAGTCTGCGACTGTGCCCCCTCTAGCGACTCATGAGACAGGCCTATTAATGATGCACATTCAATCACATAAAGCAGTCACAAACATATAACTCCCCGTTACTACCATTGTTTTCATGTGCTATGAATAGGAGCCAAAGAGGTAGAAACTATAGCAAATACAAGCCGCAATTGATAAGCTTGGATGGTTTTTATTCTGTTATTCTTTGGCTTTTGCCATGATGGGCTATGGCCCTGTTCCATGTCAGTTGTTTGTCTCTGCACTTTATTGATCAGGGGCGAGCTGTGGCTTGTGAGCTGATCCCTGTTGTACTTGAGCTCACTTTGACAGCAACAGCTTCCCCCAATGCACTATGAAAAACAACATCAGCTGCTTTTATTGACACCTCATCTCTTTCCATGTAAGTCTGGCTGACTCAGCTGTTTAATATCTGCAGTTTCATCACTCAGGTGCACTGATGTAAAGGTCTTCATCAGAGACAACACACAGCCTGTGTGTGTGTATGCTGCGATGACTGAGGTCAGGTGGGATATGGGACTTTATTAGCCATCATTTCAAAAGATTGATTAGCTCATCACAAAGTCATGTGATGTTTGCTTGAAACCTTGCACACCATGTGATTACAGTGGTATAAAGTTTTACTTCCTGATTGTGTGTTTCTACTTTAAATCAGGCACTTGTTCCTGCAGTCCAGTGTTAAAATGGGACCTGCTCATGCTGCCTGTACTCTGTTAAGCCTTGCGCCCCTGTTGGTGCTTGGTGTTCCTCCTATTTGGACCCAGCCAGAGCAAGTTCACCTCTCTTATCCAGGTAAGAAATTTTTAATCTAATTGCAGCTATTTTCCCAATATTGCAATTGCGATCTATTGCGCATTTAATTTTAGTTTTTGCTTCTTTGCACCACTTAAATTGCTCCTCTTGCAAAGGTTGTTTTCAACAATTTGGCTCTTTGGTTAATCATAGTTGAATTTAGGGTTGTAGAGCATAAAACATCGACTGCAAAAAAAATTGTCTCTGGTATTCTGATACATTTGAGGTTAAAGAAATACTGCACTGTCTGCATATTGATAATATTGCCACAGGTCATATATATTCAAATTTACTATTACAATACAATAATCTTGACATCAAAACATAAAACCTAGCAAATCTTGACAAAATTCAAAAATCTGAAATCTATGACATGTATTCCAATCTGTCCCCTTATGAGCAGTGGCATTTGAGTCATCAAAGATAAAGGAACCTTGACATTCCCTGCTGCCGTTGTAAACCATTTGAATTTTGAAGTCAGCACACTGGTGGTTATAGTGTACAAACACAGAGGTAAAATGACCACACCTGTGCAAAATCAGCCAGCCCATTTGCATCCCTTGGCTCATGTGAATTCTGTTGATCCAGAAGTTTTATCACAGTGTGCATCATGATTCTGATAACTGTGGTTTTCTTCACAGGAGAACCAGGGTCTATGGTAGTGACATGGACAACCTTCAATAAGACTGACAGTACTGTAGAGTACAGCCTTATAGGGGGTCGGCTCTTTGAGATGACGGCCAAAGGTGAAGCTACACTGTTTGTGGACTCTGGGAAGGAGAAGAGGAAGATTTTCATCCACAGAGTCACTCTCACAGGCCTCAAACCTGCTACTTCTTATGGTGGGTGGAGGCTTACTGACCTTTACTTTTGTCTTATGAAATAGTATGTCCTCATAAACATGGTTGAGACTTTTTAAAATTTGTCTTTTCAACAGTCTACCACTGTGGGGGCAATGAAGGCTGGAGTGACATGTTCTTCTTCACTGCTCTGAATGAAAGCAACAGTTTCAGTCCCAGGTTTGCTCTGTATGGTGATCTGGGGAATGAAAACCCTCAGTCTCTGGCTCGACTGCAAAAGGACACACAGCAGGGCATGTACGACGCCATCCTGCACATAGGTTAGCCCCATTACTATCTTATTATTTAAACAAATACTAACAAGTATTTTAATAACTTGCATTCATAAGGCATTGAAGGAACCAAATTTGTATCTTATGTCATCAGACACATACCATGTAACAACTTAGCTGAGAACAAACTGTATTATCATAAATCAAATTGAAAGAGCTAGCTCAAGCCTGAAAAAAAACAATGAAGCCAAATATTAAGTTGGTAATAAATGTCACCAGCATTTGTTAATCGGTATTTAAGCCCACCTATGACCCTGCACAGGACAAGCAATAGAAAAATAAATGAATAAATCATTGTTTATTATTTAATTTTTTTGCATTGGAGCCATATGGTTTGGATCTAGGTCATTTTCTTTCTCTTAAATGTGAAAAAGAAAAGTAGAATCTAAAAAGAGCACAGTTCTCTTTTGTATCAAAACATGTTTGTCCAGAAATTGGACTGAACCTCTGTTTCCCTGACTATTGTCCCTTGTCTGGATTTTATGCCAGGGTTTAAAGAAACAGCCTCCTGATTTTTATTGTTCCTGACAGCTTTTCAAATGACTCACAAAGTTAAACCCCCTTTTACAGCCATTTATAAAGCTTACAAAGGCTAAATGTTAAGTCTGTTTTCCTCATTAAAACAGATTAAACATTTCTATGTGACTGACTCGGGTCCAGTAGTCCATAACATGTTATAATTTGGCATCTTGAGAAATAAGCTGATTTTTTTCATACCCAGGGTTAGATGAGAAGATTGATACCAATCCTGACTGTTTGCTGAAAATTAATCTACAGCCAACAATAGATTAGTCTAGATTGGTACAAAGCCTTATAGAAGAAGAAATAGTAACCCAACCCCAACTGAAAGTATAAGTCTCTGGTACCTTTCACTCCACGGTTCAGGACCAAGTTATGCTGATCTGCAGGGATGAGGTTCAGGTTCTCAGCTTGGAGATGCTCCATGTTGACCACAGCTACACTGAACAACAGCAGGGCCACTGTTAGCAGCCAGCATCTTGAGCTCTTCATCCTTTACTCTCCCCTTCTTTTAGATCAGAAATGTCTGGTTAGTAACAAGACTTAGCTAACCTAAAAAACAGTGCAAAGGATGATAAAAGAAAGGTAGAATGTAGAAGCAGTCTTACCTTTAATCAGAATTAGATTAGAGTCACCTGTACCAAACTGTTTTCCCACGTTCCAGCTGTATTATCTGCTCTGACTGAATGCTTACAGCGGTTTAGACTTCAGAGAGTTCACTGAAATCCTTGTTCATAGACTTTCTAGCTGAGTTACAGATGGACTTCAGCCTCAGGTTCACATCAGAGTGACATCACTCCACTTATCTGTGTCAAGTGAGATAAATCCACGAGTAAATGGAGAGATATGAACTATTTACACCCATATCTGTGCCTGACTTAGATCACTTCAGGACTGAATGAGGCTGAAGTCCAAATCAGATTGCATTGTAGGGATTTGACTGAAAGGAGCTGCTGGTGATTTGGCACATTATTTTCTGACCTAATGTTTCATCCAACTGCACTTTAAGCTAAGATAAAGCTCAACATTAGGTACAGAGTGTTCAGTTCTGCCAAAGTTCATTTTTGACTTTCTGCTAAAATGTGAACATGCAAATCTTGTCCTCACCATGGGGAAAATAATGATATCAAATGAGAAAAAAAATCACTGTAAGTTTGTACATTTATTAGAAGGGAAACACAATATCTCAACATAGTATACATTGTATGATTTAAAAAAACCACAGGTGAGACAATATGATCATATTTACAACATCTTACTTTTTCACATTAAATAACTCTCAACACTGTCAGTACTTCGGTTTAAGTTCTCATGGAAACAAGTCAAGTTCTGTAGATCCCAGGGTGGGTACAGCACAGGCTAAATGTCACGCTCAGTAGGAGAAACTTCAGAGTACTATTAAATGATCCCACCAAAGACTCCATATCTGTATGACGGAGAGTTAACTTTTATCCTGCTCTTCAATGTCATCAGGTAAGCTGAGACAGGAATGAATCAATGCCCTAAGGGAAAAAGATGATTCACATTAGCCAAGGACATTTTGTATGAAAATTCAGCGCCAACAGTGACAGCAGTAATGGTTTATTCATACATGCAACACTGACCTTTGCCATGTCTCCTGCAGTTCCTTCAACAGACTTCAGTGATGGTTCCTGGTGCCATAAATCCAACAACTGCTGATTAAAAAGCTGAAAATTTCTGTAACAAATAAAGAGTCGGGCTTTACCACAATAGCTATGTGTTTTGATCATTATCTACTCCTGATAGTGAAAATCTCAGGAAATAATCACCATATTTACATTGTGTTGCTGCTTTGGTGAAAGAGTAGAGAGAAAACCCAGTACACTCACTTATCTGGAGTTGATCCACTAAAGCCACTGGCTCGAAGTTCCTCACACCAGTTTATCAAAACTGAATGAATCCACTTTAAACCAACATTAAGATACCTGGGAATAAAAGATAAACGTAAGTCTTTTGCATCTCCATACTGGTGTTAACTTGCCTTGTGCAGTCTGCTGAGCTTTATTTATGCAGGATACTCACTCTTCATATGGATGAGTGAGAATTTTCTTAACTAAAGGGAATAAGTCAACACAACCTCCAATGGAAATCCTGGGAGAATCCTCTTCAATGCTGCAGAGAAAAATAGATCTCAGTGACATTTGCTGCACTTCCAATCAATGTTAATTGGAGGCTTGCTCACCTTTTGCTTATCAGTGGTAGAAAATCAACTAACACGCCAATGTCTTGGATTCTGCTCAACGACAATAAGGTTGCAATAATTTTAAATCTTAGGAGATCACAATGCATGTCACCTTATTAAAGATTTTCTCATTACTTACCTCAGAAAATATGTCAAAAGCTCTCCCACATTTCTCTGCCACAGAGTCAAAGACACTTTTAGTCTCAGGTTTCTTCCAAAAAGCACATCAATCATAGTGCTGTGATCCCCCATGAGCTGGAAAACATCAGATTCAGATATTATCTTCATTATCTGACTGCAACATAATCAGCAAAAACACAACACAAGAAGCAGAAGCGCACTCTTGGGCGTGCAGTATGTCTGACCTCAGAGAGCAAACAGTAGTCATCTTGTTCAGAACCTGTCCTTCCAGTTTTGTGGTTTTTATTGACAGTTAACGGAAACTCCCAAGGGTCCATGTCAAATATCTCCTGGTGCATGTCCTGCAAACAGTTCATCTCATTTTCCTTGTTTGCTGCATCATAAGTCCTCCCGCTCACATTCTGCTTCCTCCGGGCCACTGTCAGGTGATAGGTTTTCCTCTTACATGAGACAACCCGATTTAGTCTGCCACTGCTAGAGCGACTCACTGGATTCCTGGACAGAGGGATTTTTTGTAATTTTTTGTTTTATATTTTATTTCTAAGAGCAAATCGTATCATTTACTTAAACTGTGATAAAGCAGCAATGCAGACAGTGCCTACCTCTTTTTGAAGGAATCCTCATTTTTATCATACTCTCTCTGCTGTGAAATATTTTTGCATAAAGATCAATACCACAACTACAGGAGTTAAAAGTTCTGAAAAACAAATGTACATCTATGTTATATCATAACATGAATAATAGATGCTTACGTGTTTTGTGTTTCTCCCATGAGTATATGTCACTCTGTATGGGGTTTCATCATGTTGTATGGCATAGCCAAGATTTTGGTACTCCCCATCTTCGCTGTTGGAGTCCATTATATCTAAACAGGGAGAGAGAGAGAGAGAGAGAGAGAGAGAGAGAGACATTAATCATGTTATATACAGTTGTGTGCTGACCTCCTAAATTTTATGTTTCTCCTAATAACCTTCCAGCATGTGCAAGCTGTTTGATCAAAATGATGCATTTAATGCTGGAATATAATTGGTGATGTCCATGCGCAAATGTACTGTTTTTCAACAAAGTAGAAAAATTTAAAGTATATATTCTTTATCTAATTGAAAATCGCTTTTTGGGGGGGGGGGGGGGGGGTTTTTCCTCTTGCGTAAAGAA